>NQII01000045.1:1234408-1252452 GCA_002778355.1 Clitarchus hookeri
GGTGGTTCCGATCCCCGCCGCTGCTGTCGCTGCTCGTCGCCGGCTCGGAGCGTATCGCCGACCAGGCGTGCCGCAACCACAGCCGGCTCTTTCTCCAGCACCTCGACAACTACACGCTGTGGGCCGTGCAGAGTGAGTCAGTCTTCCCTTCAAGGGATGGCCTTGTCTGCGGATGTGCCTGATAACATGGCGAAGCCTGTCCGCCATGTTGTGACGCCCGCAACATTCGAAACCTAACCTGCGAGAACTAAACTGATACCACTATATAAGTTGTTCACGGTAAAGTGAGCACTTTTGAGGCCTTAGTTACTTTTTCCTTTCCGCCATTTCTTTTATCCATTAACCGCATTTTTAAACAAATATTGCCATGAACGTAATAAACACTGTGTGTGTATTCCACTGCACTCGGAAGTTAAAGTCTTAAGGCTAAAATAAAGTATATTTATTGACTATTACTCATAGCCAGAGGGCTTTCAAAAGTGCTCACTTTACAATGAATATACTATATCAGATCGTGTAGATGTTTAGCCTGAAAGTTTAGCTACATTGGTTAACCTGCATCAACGTTATCAATGTTCTGGGTGTCACAATATAGCGCTGGACCAAAATGCGGCTTCAATGTCGTCAAAGCATGCCATCTCCTATTATTCCTACCTTCATGCCTTCCGCTGCGCTTCTCCTCATACTGCTATTCGAGTCACGCTACTCTCTTCTCGGGGGCAGACGTTGTGTTGTCACCATGACCTCCACGTCATCACTGGCTACGACTTCAGAGGACACGGCTTCGTGTTCAAATGCCACAAACTGTTTACGATATTTTTAGGATATTTTATAATTCAGTTTTCATCCATTAAATATTACATTGATAAAGTATAAAAAACCACGGAATATTTATTTACAAAATTTAATAATGGAAAACACAGGAATTTATAATTTATATGTTTGGCATACAAATGTTTAATTTTTGCATCATTACCATGTTTGGCTACAGTACAAATTAGTTGCTAATGTCATCAGAATAAGATGAAGAAATTTCATGGAATTTCTTCCAGTCGCTCTGATATAATTTCATTTTAAGTTTTACGATAAAAATTAAATTAAAAATAGCAAGAATTAAAACCCTAATCGCAGAGGAAAATAATGCCACAATTCAAAGAAATTTCTTCGTGGCGTTCCTAATTCTTAAAATAAAATATTTACTGAAATCAAACATTGTGCTCGTTTAATTTTGGAAATTTTTTGGCACAAATTTTAAGGTTAAAATATTGATAATTCTACTAAAAACTATTCGATAGTTATTTTTAAATTTATTTGGCTTTTATGAAATACTTATTGATATTAAATTGCAAAACCACAAAATATATATAAAATGCAATAAAAATGTTTAAAGCCCTAAGAGGTTTGTACACCAACAAATTAATAATTTTATATTCGTACCAAACATTGTTCTACTCGTATGCATTGAAAATTTTACACTTTATATTTTTTGACTAATTTGATGTCAAATACAGAATTCGTCTGTTTTGCTGCAGCCGTAGTAACAAATACTAACTAAACTGTATAGATGGAAAAATTTACAAATTAGGCTATTCCTATGGTCTACCGCGTGACATTTATGAAACCACCAAAAAGTTAAATATAAAGAAATTTTCGAATATTTGAAAAAAAATTTTACATGTACGAACTGTTATTTGGTGAATACAGATATGTCAAGTAGTATTCCAAGGCATTGACATAAGTTGTAAATTTATTTTAATCTGTACAGTTATTGTTATTGTGGCTGTAACAAAACAGAAGAATTTGGTATTTCATATTAAAACTATTCAAAAAATATAAAGTGTAAAATATTTGTATAAGAGGAAAATGTCATCACATACAATGAGTACGAGGTAAACAATACTTGCTACAATTATAAAATAATTAATTTTTTGGTGTCCGACACATCTTTATGGTGGAAGTAGAGTGGCTCCCGATGGCTCACTATATCCGACTGTACGACATGCATAACTTATTAAACGTTTTACACACAATACTAAAATTGTCATAAAAGTACGATTTGTATTGCATAAGAAAAAAAATTGCAAATATTTTGTAATATTGTAATTTTTTTTGGAAAAAATCACTTATTTTAACTTTTTTTTAAATTAAATAAATTAATAATTAAAAAGAGTCGGTTTTCAATTATAAATCAAGTCAATTCCATTGTGAATGCAAAAATAAAAGGTTTAATATTGCTAAACTTTTATAATAACTGCTGTTGTATGTAAATAAAAATGTTAAACCTACAAATTAAAAAAAAAAATTAAAAACCGATTTAATGTACATCAATTAATGTTAATAATATAATAACTTTTCGTGGCTCAAATACATGTACATAAAATGAATTAAAATATTATTCGTGAGCATTTTTAATAATTTTTTATTACATACAACTAAATTAGTTATAATAGTCTTACTTCATGGCTTTTTTTTTTGGAATATATGCTTTCTCAAGCATTTTGGATCGAAATGTTCTTGTATTGCAATTAAAAGTAGGCTTACAAAAATTAACATTTTAAAGTAATAAATTAAATAAATTCTAGGAAAATATGTTACACTATTACAAATATATACTTTATTTATTTGTATGATACGGAAGTAGGCTAGTACTTTTCTGACAATTTTCCTTGTGTGTGCACTATTTTAGAATATATGTTGCATGTTGTACAATTGGGGCTGTGATTCATTGAAGCCACTCACCTTACAGAGGTTTAATACTTCACTTTTTTTATTAACATGTTTACTTATAAAAAAACCTCATTAAGGAGCCTGAGCGGAATGTGAAGTGCTATGGGAAGGTCTCGCAATGTGCAAATTCCCGAATTATAAAACAAAAAATTGAATTGCAACTACTTAACACAATTTGATGGGTTTAGATTTATTGACTATACATATATTTGAATGCTGGTAACTATATTACGCAGCAATAAAGGATAAAGTTTATTCTTTTAGAGTTAGAATTGGCAAATTTTTGCGAATAATTAAGGCTTTAAACCTGACAATCAGTAAATATGCTAAAATAATTGTCTTCAAGTTAACAAAATATCGTAATCTATAAATATTAGACATTGAAATTTACAAATCTTAAAAAAAAACTTTTTTTTAACAAAACTTTCAGCAAGACTTTTTAATAAAATTAAATCTTATTAAAGTTAAAATGGATGTATATAATTTTTATTTTGTTGTAAAATTTTAAATAAATTAATTTATAAATTTTAAAATCATTATTTTTATGTGTTTACTTGTTCTGTAGTTTCTATCTGCTATTATTTGAAAGGGAAAAAAACGCAACTTTTATTCGGAGACTTTACGTGGTTTCAACTATTGCTGTATGTAATATTATACGAGGGCTGATTCAGAAGTTATGGCAACTATTGTTTGTTTCGCGAAAATGACCCAACACAGGATATTTACTATGTAGAGTTGAAAGTGTACGACAAGTACGTTTTAAAGGTGACACCACATGGGATATGGATGCAGAAATGTCCGGCAAGGAACAAAGGCAAACATGGCTGCTTGAAATCACCATCGAATTGATATATTCTCGTACAAACTGTATGCACTCATGTGAACGGGTAGGTATCGCACGTGGACGAGCTGTTAAACATCCTTCAAAGTAATCTCCGAGGTGGTCCACGGTTCGTTGCCAGCGATGAGGCAGACGGGAAATGCCATCGACTGCACGAGATCTGTCAATATGCACCACCTCTCGTTGAAATGCTGTGACGATGTCTGCCTCATCGCTGGGAACGAAGCAGATCCATTTCTATCGCCGAGAGTAAATAGTTATTTGCAATGAAATCTACATTCACGTAGCAGTGTCCTTGCAAATTACATGTGGCTGTAAATTTGAATTTTTCTTTAATTGCGAGGGGAAATATAATATGCAGACAGATATTCTCGCTGCATTAAAACACCTAATCGTCTCATTTGTGTATTCTCCTTAGATAAATTAGATAGTGTGCTTAATGCACTAACATCCTAACTGACACAGGAACGATAATTTTCTGATTTTAAATGTGTTGGACCCCAAAAAATTAATTATTTATAATCCTACTTAACATTTTACAACTCAAACGCATTCATGTAATCCCATTTTCCTCAATTAAAATTAATTACACTTTACATTTTTTGAATAATTTGATGTCAAATACATCATTTTTCTGTTTTGCTACAGCCATAATAACAAATGCTAACAAAGTTGTACAAATGAAAATTTTACAACATAAACTTATGCTGTGGGCTACTTATTGACGCATGTATATGTAATCATTAAATAATAATTCATGTATTTAAAAAAAATGTTAGAAATATGCAATAAATTTTTTGTATTAAATATGTTTTCTAATATATGGCTTGTTATTAGGTGATTACATATATGCCACGCAGTAGCCCATGGGATAAGTTTCCTTTGTAAATTTTCATCTGCACAACATAGTTAGCATAGGTTATTACGGCTGCAACAAAACAAAAGTTATTTGTACTTGACATCAAATTATTTAAAAAATATAAAGTGTAAACATTTTTTATTCTAGGAAAATGTCATCATATACAACGCCTACGAGTTCAACAATGTTTCGTACAAATACAAAATTATTAATTTTTGGGGGTCCGACACCTTTAAAGGCAAATTATGCTTCGAGTAGCTTTGGCAATGCTTGTTTCCGAAGCGCAAAGTTATTAGATAGTATACGGAAAAGTTCCATATTTTTTAGGTACGGAGTTCATTTCTGTCATTCATAATTACGGAACGCATTTCCGTATATTATCTTCCGGGAATGTACGGGAATTTTTAACAGTGTGGCTTCAGCCGCGAAAATCCGCTTTTGGTTTCCGGCGGGCTTGACATCCTGCTTTTCACATGTGAGAAACGAGGCGGTCGTTGCCGTACGAGGGGAATTTCTTACTTTCGTTTTCCCCGCTCCGGTTTTCCGGCGTTGTTTGGTCCAATGATCTCATTCCATGCCTCCTTCAAGGACGACTGGCACATACGCAGTCCACCTCACAAAACCGGCAATCGCTCGCAATACCCCTCCCAAGGATACTCCTGTCCAAATATTATCATTATCACACCTGCCACACTCATGAAGACCATGTATGAATTGGCAGAGTTTGTTAACAAAAGGGTTACGTGAATTGATTTTGTGTCAGCAAATAAATTCGTATTATATATATATATATATATATAATTATATAAAGGAAGAGAGAACTTAAACAAAAACATGAAATTACCAACACCTATCTTCATCTCGAGGCTGCAAATTGGTTTAACATAAAAATTATAAACGGAAACACAGAATCAGTATAATTTGTAATAAAATAACAATGTTCTGTCTTCATAATTTGTGCTTCAGGTTCATTAGGACAGTTGTAATTTTGCTTACAGTTACAGTAATGTAGTGTAGAGTATTAATACTGTGCTTATTATTTTGAAGTAAAATAAATCTTAGATCGTTAAATTATTGGGTAAAACAAATGCATTCAATTTTAATAATTACATTTCCTTGAAATATATTTTCAAACTGAAATGTTGACATGTTGTTACTATTGCTAAACAAGTAAGTGTTGACAGGATCACATTTGAAACCTACCACATCGCAAATCACTAAATCGCTACCTCAGTTCAATGGTGTTACAATTCAGAATATGTAGGTTTTTCAGGAGGAGCAGTTTTGCATTAACTAATTACGCTACTACAGTGTATTGTCATACTATATTATTCCACGCAAATGAATAACCGTCAGTATTTAAGCTGTAAAACTGTTACACATAACAGAGAATTCTGTACAGCATGTTGTAAGGTGATTAATTCAAAAATGTGATTTTTTTTTTAAGTTGTAACACTTTTGTACTGAGGTACCTATATAAATTACGACATGTTCATTTCGAAGACGGCTTGAGTCTGGATTAAAGTTGAGTTGAGACATTTTGATTGGCGTTTAACAGACTGCTTACGGTGAGTGCCCCATGTGGGTTTCTCCTTCCTCCACTCATGCAATCGTTTTCGATACGAGTAAGGCATGAGACCACTCATCCTGCGATCTTTCTTCTCCGTTTCCTTCAATATAACTGTGGGGTTGGCTTTTTCACTATGGGTCATCTTCCGAGCTGTTCTTTCTTATGGCTCTTTTCAGCCTGTCCGTCCTTGGTCTGTGATGTTCCAATTCTCGCGTCGTTCCAAGTTGTCCAAAGATGACCTTTCTGAGCTGCCTCATTAATTCCGTGTCGAGGAAGGGGGGGGGGGGCAGGCGAGGTTGACCATCACCTGCTTGGCATCCGGGCCCAGTCCTTGTGAAGGAGTAGTTGGTCTCTTACTGCTCTACATTTAAGCCGGTAAAAGTTTTCCTATAATCGAACAAAGTTTCCCATAAACGAACAAATGTCTTCCATATGTCTTGATGGATTCCTTTTTGGCATCATCCAAGGTGAACTTCTGCCCTCTTCACCGAAAGGTCTCCTGAAGAAACTTCTCTAGTTCTGCTCTTTCCCTGGGAATTCTGTTGGTAGCCAAGAGAATACGGTCATGTTGTTCTGTATAGGGGAACAGAATCCTGTTGCCACTTCTGTCTGTCTGATTACTGTAGCTATTACAGCTGACTGTTTTGGCATTTCTTCTATTTTACGGATTCGTTTCCCTATCTCTGTCATGTTATAGAACGGTGCATGATAGACTGCTACCCATATCTGATCTAGGGCTTGACTGATCTCTTCGGGTGGAACCACTTCGCACCGATCAGCCTCTTCCTCTTCCAAGTAGAAAGCAAGCGATCCACCTTCAGCGCCTCTCTCCCGGCACCAAAGATCTTGCTCCTGGAAGGAAGTCGCAGTTCTTGAAGACTCTTGACCCGATGTGCAGCAATGTTCTACATACTGGATCTGTCTTCTAGACCATGTCAGTTGAAACACTGTTCTATGTGTAGCATTTACCACATGCTGCACTTGCTGTCTGGTTGTAAAAAATTTCAAAGCTTCTGCCACAGTCTTAGAGATAAACATAACTTGTCCCCAATTGAATGGCCATCTTGAGTCATTCATCCCGTTCTTCTTCGAGCCCTACACTGCGCAAGCTACCCCTTTCTTCACCTTAGAACCAGACATCAAATTCTTCGAGTCTTCTACCTGTCCCTCGTGCGAAGCTTGCGAAGATCTTCGCGGTGCCCCACCATCTGTGGACTTGACTCCTGTCTATTTCATCCATATCATTCTCTGATAGCTGTTCCTTGGTATTGATCCTAATATCTTCAATTTTGGCACATTCATCTATTACATGCCGAACCGTATCCAGTTGGTCGCATACCACACACATTGGTGATGGAACCAAGTTAAATCCATGCAGGTTTGCTTTGAAGTTTCCATGTCCGGTTAGTATTTGTGCCATGTAGTGATTCATGTTTATCCAGTCCTTCTTCAGCCTATCGGCTACATCTGGAAACACCATATGTGTCTCTCTCCCTTTAGTTGAGGTGTTCCATCTTTCTTGCCAGATTGAAAGAATTTGCTGTCTGTCTTCTTCCCTCTCTTTCGGAGTAGAAGCTCATCTCCTTGCCAACTCCTTTAATCCACCTCTTTCAGTCACTAGCAAATCGACTGGTAGCACTTCTGCTAGAACCGGTAAAGCATCGTTGGATACGGTTTGGTGTACCTTTGCCTCTGCTATCAGAGCAGATCTTTGAGTTTTTTAAATTCTTCTTTTATTAAGACTTGCTTAGCTTTCTTATACCATACTGCACACTCATAAGTTATAATTTGTATATGACTTTCAATGTATGAAAGTCAAGTCCCCAGTTGGCCGGCACAACTCCTCGGAGTTTTCCGAACAGGACTACAGCTTTATCACACACATATTTTACATGCTCCATGAATGTAAACTTAGAGTCCAACATGATTCCCAGGTATTTTACACATTTAAGTAACTTTAAGGGTGTGCCCTGAAACCTCAGCACTGGGTATCTCTTCCGAAGATTCGCTTTCAACATCATGCATTTGGTCTTGTCTGCTGTGAATGTTAACTTTATGGAGTCTGCCCATGCTTCCAACTTGTACCGCTTTACCTTCCAATTCTTGGCGTGACCATGCTGGAATGAGTATCAGTCCATCACGGAATTTTTGTAGAGTTCACAATCTTCAGGCAGAGCAACTTGTAGTAGTCCTTAAACAGTACATTCCACAGTAGTGGGCCCAGGACAGAACTCTGTGGACAGCCCTTAGTTAGTTCCTTTTATACACTCAGCTCACCGTCTAAGTACACACTCTTCCCGTTATTGAAATAGTCCAGTAATACCGAATATATCTTAGCTGGACATTCCTTTTTCTTGAGTTGCCACATGATCTCAGGCCACCAAGCATTATCAAATGCTCCGGCTACATATAAGAATATTCCCATGTTGTAGTCGTATAGTGCCATTTGTACCGCCTCTACAACTTCCATTACTGCTAGTGCAGTGCTCATAATTCTTCTAAAGCCGTACTGCCTATGACGTAAAAGGCCCATTCCTTCTAGATACTGCATCAGTTTTCAAATTATCAGCTTCTCGTACATTTTGCCTAACACTGGCAATAATGTCAAGGGTCTGTATGCTCTTGGTTGTGTGGGGTCTTTCCCTGACCCTTTATGCAGTATCTTTAGTATCCCGATCTTCCAAGTATCTGGGAATACTCCTTGGTACAAGAACTCATTATACAGCTCTAGCAGTAAGCACCTTATTCTTGGATATGCCTCCTTAACTATCTCCGTAATTAAGTTGTCCATTCTAGGAGCTTTTTTGTTTTTAATGCTTTCCTTTACTCGATCAAGTTCTTGTATCGTGAAATCTAGACTGTTATCTGTTCTTGGCAACTTTCCCATCCCATCACTCTTCGCTTCCGAGTGTGCATGTCAGTTTCATTGTCCTGGGTGTAATTTGGCAACTGTTGGCGTTTAACAGCGGGGTTTTGAATGCCGGTGAATGTGAAATTAAGTGGTGTTAGAGCAGCGTGGAGGTAAACTGGAGTTCCCGAGAAAACCCGCAGGCCAGCCGCAACGCCCGCAGGTCAACGGTAACTGAGCGGTTAGACTGATCACCTCCCACCGAGGCGAACCGGGTTCAATCCCCGGCCGGCTCACTCCGGGATTATCATTAGTGGGAATCGTGCTGTAAAATGCCGATGGTCAGTGGGTTTTCTCGAGGATCTCCCGTTTCCTTCGCCCTTTATTTCCAGCACTGCTCCATTCTAACCTCATTTTTCACCCTCATCGGCTCTCAAGACCTCGTTTTTAAGTGCCGCCCAAATCTCTCAACACACTCAACTGCAACGCCCGCCACGTTCCCACTTGCGAAAGTCCTTGTAGCCCAGCCGGGAATAGAACCCGGTTTCCTCTTGGTGGGAGGCGAGCAGTCTGGTCAGTGCACCACCGCGGTCCTCACTCTGGGATAAAGACAGCTTACACATCTGAGATGTAATGAGGTTAATTTGTCGGAGGGAATACTGACAACTCTCGTTACGAGGTATACGTGATGCATGGAAATTAAGACTGCAATCCGAATGCTAGGCCCTTGCGGGATTTTATTAACAGTGTTTTAGGAAGGGAAACGTGTGTTCAAACTTTGTCACTATCAAACACATCTGCGGAGATGTGTGCTGGATTCCTTGGTTTACGCAACACAGAGAAGGTGCGCTCGTACTACCTGAACTAATTACTCCTTGCTACACTTGGCTCTCTTCGTTACGCAATCTTGTCCAACAGGAAAGCCACGCACCTGCCCGAAAAGAGGGCAGCGCGCTGTTTTATCGACAATTTTCTAACACAGAGGCCGAAATGGCGAAAGTCTAAACAAGCTGGATGATCCGCTGAGGTAGGACTACAATGTAGGCCCAGTTGATCAGTCATGGCGACGAAAGGGTATCAGCAATCCAAAATGAAACTTCACCTATCAACTACGCCACAACCAATCAGAATTAAGGGTAGAGGCTCGAGAAGGAGTGGGGTGAGAAGAGTGGACAGGACTCCGAACTACGGGAAGTCGCAGTCGGCGGGAGACGAGCGGGCTTTGACGTCTTCCTCCTTCCCTCGGCGGCGAACGAGGTAGACGCGTGTTCGAGTTTGGGTAGTCCCTTTTCCTTTTTATCTTTCCTCGGATTTTCCCCTATCCTCACTCTCTGTAGATCGAGGTCACTAATAACATAATCAATTTATCTTTATTTTAAAACCTCATTAACGTGTTGCAATTATCTTTAACTGGTATATTTTACTCTTTTCTTAGTTCATATCTCAATGCTCTCTTACTTAGCCTACCGACGTTAAAAAGGAGAAACATAACAACCTGCACGTAACTGCCTCACTTCCCTTGCAGCGCGTAAACTGATAAACTATTAACAGTTAGCTGGCCTGTTCTGGTAACTTACTAGAAGTCACTAGTGGCACTTTGTCACCTTCGGATGGTGTTCGACTCGAGGTTCCCGTTTCGAAACTGGACCCTGCAGATTAGGCGCCCTGGCTCATACTTTCCGTGGTTAGAAGTGCACCCCGTGTATCTCAAACGTCTTCTTGTTGTTTCCATCGACCTCCGTGACAAGATGTCCCGGATTCGAAATATCAAAAATATACGAAATGTAATCACTTTTTAAGTAATCAGCCTTCACGTGAATTGCACTTGTGACTGATTTGGTAATTTAATGAAAAGAAGACTGTTGTACTTCTGAGGCGTCCTGTGATAAAATGTAAGTCTTGCCACTCAGTCATAGGTCAGAAGCTGGGAGCAATGAACCAGGAAACAACCATCTAAAAGCATCTTTCTCAACCATGGCTACAAAACTGGTAAATGGTTTATATAACCCCTCGGCTAGACGTAAACACTTTAAATGTTTATTAGTATACACACGTTAATGTGTCCAATGAAAACCAGCGGAACGTTTCTTCCGGAGAGCTGTCGACTTTATTGGGGACAACAGCTGGTTAATTGTTTAATTGGTCAGGCATCTTATGATGAAATAAACTACTCAATTTTTTTTAAACGATCGTGTTTCTAATTTTTTTTTTTTGCATGGCGATTTATAGCTTTTGTTGTTTCTCGCATCCATTATATAATTTATTCTTGCGTGAGTTAGCCTATCTATTTGTGTCTGAAGGTTGTCTGGCAATGGCACCCGCATATCCCGTCCATGTTTTTCCTCGGTATAATGGTTCAGCGGTTCCCTCTTTATGACACGACGTAATCATGCTTAATCCTTCCTTATATCCCACATATCACATTTTTTTGTCATCATTTTACCCTTGGTTTATAATAGGACGTGTTCAAAAGTTTTAAAAAATTTGTACGATTACTATTATACTATCGTCCCTGAAAATTAATACCTTGAAAGAAGATGTTTGTTTCCCAAAGATAAATTTTATTCTGACAAACAGCTGATAATTATCTCAAAATGCCTGTTTATATATACTACTTTATACTGTTTTATATATGCAAGGTTATAAAAATGGTTTAAATATAGTGCATGACATTTTTTTATAACTACACAAATGTTAAGTTTTGTTATTCTTGTAAGGTAAGTCAAATAATATTAAATTAAGGAACAAAATGACAGAGCACATTGTGATGAAACCTATCATTAACGCTGTGGCCTGAAATATGAAATCACCTGTTACAGAAAACCAGGAAATCATTATCAAGACCCTAAAATTGGCTTACGTAACAAATATGTCCCGTAGATAAAATATTATATAAAGAAATAAATGCATGCTAGCTGTGCTGTAATCAACTTCCGACTTACAATAGAGAATCTGCTTATTTGTCAATGCTTTAAGTCTGAAGCAGTGATTTAAATCAGTGGAAATATTATTACTCTAAATTTAGCCAATTAAGTATTGCCTGCTGACGAGAATCTGTGGGATGCACCATGGACTTAGTGCCAGGCCAGTGTAATTCACCAGTAATCGGTATAAATCACTGTTAAACTAGTGATAGCAGCAACTAAAACGATAAGTAGAATTTAACTGATTTCAGTGGAGCACTTTCAAAAGATGTACAGTCATACTAAAAGATATGGAGCAGTTTTAAAAACTTGTTTTTACAGTGAATAGTATTATTAAAACAACGTTGACTGAATTCAGGATCTGACCTAGGATTTCAGGTTTAGGGAGGAGTGGTGGTCATTTTCCCAATGTGCAGATGTAGTTCTGAAGTTTCGATTCTTGGTATGGGATAGGGACACTGTCTTATCATATTTTATGAAACAATATTAAATTAATCAAAAACAACTAGAATTTTAAAAGTAGTAATATGCGTTTTGTTTTAGTTTTTTAACGTTTACAGGAGTTCCATGCCGATGTAAGGTTTTTTTTTTGGGGGTTGAGGGGATGGAGTAATGTCCCCAGTGATTCCCCTTCTGGATCCGCTCTTGATTTGATTTTACAGAATAAACCTATTTATAGAAATACGTGATTTTAAATCTTGGTACGCTTACGCTGAACGATGTTTAACGCCACTAGAACATATTCACGAAAAAACAAAAACATACTGGTGCATGTGAAAACAACGACGTCACTGATTGAACACGTTATTTGAACAATTATGCCTGGTTCATGTGTACGCCAATCATGCCGAACACACAGGTTTGACGGCCCGAAGGCCGGCAACACCCATCATCCTCCCGCACTGTAACTGTACTCGGGTGAGTAAGGCAGTGCACGACCACTTTCTCCTCTTCTGATCTTCAAGTGCCTTCTATCTTCTTGATTTCATGCACGCTTTTCTGCCGGTTTTCTCAATAAAACCTGTCCTCCTCGCCGTTCAGAAGTGTTCCTACCTCTTTCTTAAAGGCCTTTAACCCGAACACCCCTTCACGCGTCATCGGAATTTTCTTGTTGCCACTGGTCATGCTCTTAAAATCTCTGCCAAACATACATAGCGGAAAACTGGAACAGCCAATCAGAAATCGCCAGAAAGTTGAGCTCACGCAAAAATGTCTGGCGGAAAGGGCATACTTTACCGATATTTCCCCGAAGTCAGTTGGTTCACAAATTTTATACCTCTAGTTTCTTAGATAATCAACGTGCATCGGTATAACAGTACAGACTTGTTCAGTGCGTGTATTCATAATGAAATATGTGAACGGAAACGTTAATTTTGCCCAACAATTGTTAGAAATATGTATAGTTTGGAAATGAACCGATAGGTAGCACTAGCGTTTAAAGTAGTTTTTGAAGTATGAAACAAAAATACAGTCTCTTGTATATCACTAAGTTAAAATTCGTACTCTACTAGAATAAAAAAAAAAAAAAAAAGATTTGAAACATGACAACATTGTCCATCACATATTTTGGAATTTTGGTATTGAAAACACTGAACGAAATAGCGTGGTCGTAAACAGCCTGCAAACAAACATTAAAATGGTAGCACAGAAAATCTGCTTACACGTGAGCAACCATGCGTAAACGTGAGTCACGCTTTATACTGGTAGTAAGAGAGTCATTCTTCAGGACATTCACGGAAGACGATTATCACTTTACCGCATACTTATTCTGTGGTTGGATCGTGCGGTATCGTGTCTTGCTATCTTTATAAAGATGGTGGATTATTTCCCAGTCGACTGCGTTGGGAAATATTACACACTTCACTTTAGAAAATATTTCCATGAAATTAAGAAAAGGTACTGGTAAAAAAAATAAAAGAAAATTTCCTAAAATTACTAACATTTGGTTTTCCCCCCACCCCCTCCACCATATAACGGACTTTCCATGAGTATAGGGACATTTCTAACATTTTAGCTCGCATTCACTTTGGAAACAACAAGAACAACCCAGGAAGTTACAGCCGAAATCTGCGGTAAGATTAAAGCAGGTACCATAAAGCATAGGCCCAAGGTTGAACNTAAAAGAAAATTTCCTAAAATTACTAACATTTGGTTTTCCCCCCACCCCCTCCACCATATAACGGACTTTCCATGAGTATAGGGACATTTCTAACATTTTAGCTCGCATTCACTTTGGAAACAACAGAAACAACCCAGGAAGTTACAGCCGAAATCTGCGGTAAGATTAAAGCAGGTACCATAAAGCATAGGC
The DNA here is from genome assembly GCA_002778355.1 of Clitarchus hookeri. Taxonomy (NCBI): domain Eukaryota; kingdom Metazoa; phylum Arthropoda; class Insecta; order Phasmatodea; family Phasmatidae; genus Clitarchus; species Clitarchus hookeri. The sequence continues at coordinate 1,248,489 of NQII01000045.1, forward strand.
CCAAGGTTGAACGTAAATTTTCTGTACATCACTGGCATGCAGGTAATAATTTTATCGCCTCCATGTAAGAACTGCCTGTAAGGAAGTAAAATATTTCATTATAGACGTCTTCTGAAGTTTCCTTGTCTGGGAAACAACTTCTTGTGTTTATGGCAGATGACTAAGTGCTTTAGTGACTAGTGTACTTGAGTTGAATGGAGAGAGCTACTGATTCTATTATGGCTCCTAGCACATACACAAAAAATTTAATTGATTAAGTTTTAGAAACCATTGTTTGCATGATGGAGAAAAAAAATAAATATACTTTGCTACTTAGTGACCCGCAACACCAGTTAGACTTCAGCGAACACTTGCATGTATAACACAAGTGTTATCTAATGGGGCAGGTAGATTATTTTCAAGGAACGTAAAATTTCTGGTCTGAGACTATAACTTGGTATTTTCTTTTTTTCTTTATTCTCATATATCAGGAAGAAAATTGTAGTCTAGCGTATACTCATCCCATCTAGTTTGCCTTGAGTTTTGAAACTGGCCTTCGTTCTAAGCACCCAATCACCAAGTGCCGTGTTATATAAATTCCTGGGTGATGTTAAGCCACGGCGTATTTTGAATACTCGATTATATCTTGTAACAGTGAAACACCACGTGACCGCTTATATTTAAGTCCTTAACTCTGATTGCACTCCACCACGTCTGTGTAGTCCACTCGGAGAAAGTTCTGCTTGGGTCAACAAGAATACTCCTTTAAGTTAAGGTCGTTCACGTGCCAAATATGTATTCTAGATATCGAGGATGGTTTTCGTGTCACGAGATCAATGATAACTTGATAAAAAAATACCGCATCAATACAAAAATCACATTCGCTCTGGTTTTTTTTCGCGCAAATATGATAACATTGATTCGTATATGTTTCTTAAAGTTATTTTGGCGCAAAGTTAAGTTTCAACTAAAGCGTTTCTTAAAACCACGGGAGTGCCATGTTAAAAATTTCTTTTAAATCCTACACTTTATTTGCCTGCGATAATGGTTTAACTTTTGGCTGTTTTGACATGAAATTTTATCTTAAAGTTTAAATTGGAATTACTAGTGAACTAAATACCAAATCACCCAAAAATTTCCTAATGGCATTATGCTGGCACGAGCAGTTATCTCGAGCTGTAGTCTAATGTATTAATTATGTTGAATTTGTTGTTTGTGCGAAAAAANAAAAAAAATATATAAATTTAAAATTTATATAGTACCTTTTATTATTTCTGTTAAAGTTATTTTTCCGCCACTTCCATAAGTTTTCCAGAATATTATTTCATGTTAAAAAATATAGAAAATGATTTTCGCATCTTGAACATCTCAAGAAAATGTTTACTAGCTGCTACATATTATTTTGTTAAATAAGTACAATTTTAAATGCAACAATTTTGATTATGTTCATCCTACAACTATTTATATGAATAAAAATTTGAAATCGACACTTTTATCAACATATCGTATATAAATACTTCAAATTGTTAGTATCGCATAAAATGATAATATGTTGTAATCTCCAGTACCTTCAATAAATTTCGTTCATATATTTACATTTCATCGGGCCGTTTCGTTGGATCTGAAAAACACAGCACATAATAATATGTATTGCATGTAAACCACATTGCAAAATAAGCATTATGTTTTGAATAATCAACCCAATTGCTCTCTTGTTGAGAAATGTCACCACTATAACTATTAACACTTGCTCTCAGCCATGGTATAAAATCATTCCCACTAACTTTACAATTTCCAATTTTACTCTATTTAAGCGTTTTACGTGTGAATAACTAGGACACCATACAACAAAATCTCTGTTTTACCAGGCCTTAAAATATTTCTCGACAACTTTTCAATCTGCGACATAGTACCACTTACGTAACTATCACCTATGATATTGTTGGCAATAACGAATGAAAATCGAATCGAAATTTGCACTATCGTATTCATTTACTTTATCTTCATATATTATTTTTATCGGACTTGTCACTCTATTTCGTACATTGCTCGGTACTGTAGGGGCTATACGTACTTCAGGTAATGAACAAGCCGCTTATAACGCGTAGATGCCAGTAAACTTAATTTGGCCAAATTATATTCAGTGATTGTTATTTATGTGTAGAATATTGTCTCTCTCTGTCTCTGTCTCTCTCTCTTTGTTTTCGGGAGGACCCGGTTTCATTCCCCGGTATGGCCATCTTCGTTAATGTTCCTCGTGGTTTTGTGAAACCGCTGCAGGCTAAGCGAATGCCGGGATGGTTATGTAAACTTACCGTGGCTAGCTCCCTTTCCTGCCCCCTTTTCCACCCAGAAACCAAATCCATCTTTAGTCTTCACTATTTCTTCGGTCGACGAAGTAAATAAATAAATATAAAAAAATTACTTTGGTTTTATGTTCGCCGTAATCGCTGGGTCGTTCCAGTCGACCACGACGGACGATAAACCGAATAGCTGCACCCTAAACATGAAATAGTGAATTTGGAGAAAATATTAGCCACCACTTGAAATCCTCTTTGTAGCTCGCTTATTGTCACGATGGATAAATTTCTCATATTAAAGGTTGTTTCGGAGCGTTTGGAAAATGGTGGTTAAGTTTTAAACTTGGCAAAGCGGTTTCAATGTGCAATACCTATTTATTACGATGTATGGAGTATTTTTACATGGCGAAGCGATTGCTTTTCGCTTGCATATTTTTTTTTAGCTTAACTTGAAGTGAACGAACAGCGAAATGGGTAGGATGGTCGTATTAAGAGCACGTGATATACTACAGGACATGTTTTGGACATTGAAGGTACAATCAAATCCACCGCCGAATGAATTATAAATTGTAATTATTTTGTTAATATTGACTAAAATACTTGTCATTTGGTTTTTATTGCGTAAAAATTATCAAAGCCTCTAAAGCTAGCACACGAGTGAACGAGAAAATATAAAAGCACCTTACATACCGTACTTGCAGGCATGACAGTAAGTGATATGGTGAGAGTGATTCCCTGTTCATTCGACTGGTTGACCAGTCTGTAACATATATTTAACTGACTTTCAGTGACTAGTATTTCACTGACTGATATCACTGGTTATGATTAGAATGTGAGATGATTGGCATCGTGCTCAGTATAGTGGTCTGAAGATAAGGTTATAACGGCGATTCGCATTGCTTCGTTGTGAAGGCGATTAGACTTCTTCCTTATAACTCCTCATGGTGACGCAACATGAGGCAATTACAGCGAGAGGAAGACTTCCTAGAATCCAACGCTGCCTCGCTGACTTTCAGGTCACCACTGCATGCAATTATACACCTTTTAATACTGTTTCATAATGTTTCAAGGGCGTAGAAAAGGGAAAAAAAAGTAGCAAAGTCCAGGTGGTTTATGTAAATACATCTCGGTGCCTGCTCGGAGATATGGATTATATAGTACAAGAGTTGTTTGCCCTCGTAATAATTTTGGATAAGCGGAAACTAAATACCAACTGCGAAAGAGGAAAATTACCTGGAACCAGCTTGTGCATCGTAATTGCCGAGGAGTGTGAAGTGTAGAAAGAAAGCGAAGGCAACTGAACAGGGCGCACAGTTGACGTTCTGTTAGAAAAACATTCTTATACAGGGAGCGGCAGAAATAACTCCCGAATTTGAACGGCTAATAAAAAATACGCAAACGATTCTAGTCAAAATTTTATTAAACCATCTAAAAGAATTATGTTTGCCATTTAGTTTCATTTAATATTTTTCATTTTCACTTAATCTTTAAACATAATATTTGTTTAATTATCACTTAATCTTTAAAAATAATCTTTTGTTTAATTGACACTTAATTGTTTAACATAATCTGTTTTTTAATTTTCACTTTTTAAAAATAATCTCACTCAAATGCCAACCGTGACATATCTGAAGCCTCATTCTGAAATTACGCATTACTCTTCTCGTCATCTCTTGTGGAATTTC
>NQII01000045.1:1253277-1308263 GCA_002778355.1 Clitarchus hookeri
CCATTTTTAAAATAGGTTTCAAGGACGAACGCACAATGTTCACCGCTCCTTGCCATGGTGACGACTAAAATGGCAGCAGTGGTGCTGCACTATGACACAACCCCGGGCCGCCTACCACCACTGGCGCCGAACCCATGATGGTGGTAAATTCGGGAGTTATTTCTGCCGCTCCCTGTATGAACTTACGCCCGAATTCGTTTCAGACACTACCCTCCCATCTCGGTGGTTTGCGTTTTGCCTCCTTTCTCCTTGGATATCATATAATCTGGTACACGCTGATGTGGTCTGCGGTGTTTTCTATTTCCAATATCCTATATTATGTTCACGGTAAAGTGAGCACTTTTGAGGCCGTTGATACTTTTTCCTTTCGTCCGTTTTTTTTATTCTTTAACCATTTTTTTTTTCAAATAAATATTGCCCTGTAGGTAATAAACACAGTATTTTTAATCCACCGCACTCGGAAGTTAAAGTCAATGGCTAAAGTAGAGTATATTTATTGACTACCATTCCAAATGAGAAGGCTTTCAAAAGTGCTCACTTTGCCGCGAATAGCCTATACCCATACAATCATTGCTTTATTTACGCGTTCAAGGCACAGAAGTAAGGGAGCGATACGGGTGAAATTAACACGCGCGCCTAACGCCTCATCGCTCCTACGCGCAAGGTATATAAAGTGTTTCCGTCGGTGGGTGCTACTGCATTACGCGCGATCAAAGCCCACATATTTAACTACAACCCTTTCGGTTGTACTTATCTCCTACGTCTTAAGGCTCAGTTTCACCTATTATGCAGAAATTCTTCGTTTTCGTGTCACGATTTCAGTTTCAGAGGTATTATTGGAAATGTTTGATTATAGGAAATTTACAATTTACGAGTTGTTTAATACTTTTGTGTCTAATTTTCATTGCGTGTTATTTTCTGCTTGCAAAAAGGCAGGAACTTATTTGTAAAATATAAATATATTCTTGACTCTTGCAAACAGGAAAATAACACACAATTAAATTTACGCACAAAAATATTAACTAGTAAAATGAAAATTTCCTATAATCATACATTGTCAGTAATTGCTATTAATCCTAAACTATGATGCGAAAATGGAGAATTTCTGCAAAAGAGGCGAAGCCAAGCCTTAAGAAAAACTCGCAGACAAGCTGCAAAAATGCAATTTTTTTACCGTTTTAACGATTGCTTTTCTCTTTGAATACTCTTAACATGATAAAACTAAAATATTAACTCGCTTAGGTGATTGATTGTCACATTTTCGGATAAGAAGTCGTANTACTCTTAACATGATAAAACTAAAATATTAACTCGCTTAGGTGATTGATTGTCACATTTTCGGATAAGAAGTCGTATTCTTAGAATATTTATTTTCTGAATTATGTGTAGTAGCACAAACAATGATGAAGCAAAATAATCTCAAGACTACTAACTCTTAAGCCTCTCGCTCATTCATAGATTAGCCCAAACCGACGGTTGTTCGTTTCCAACACCTGTGGCGACTCGATTGATCATCGAGACTGTGTACGAGTGGTTTAGAGCCCACTTCAACCCGTTCAGTCTCGAACTCATTTACGAGCTCAAGTGTTTCAATCCTGTAATTTTTCTGATGTGTACTGTACTTTTGTCGAGTGAACAACGTGCTGCATGTTCGCAACAGAGATTAAGGTCGGTTTACGATGAAAAACGCGTACGTAATGAACGTTTATTGAAATGTAAGAAAACATTCTTTCAAAACGGTTCACTTTCCTCACGTCACGCGTTGTGTGCGAACATCCTCGACTTGTGGACATGTGCAAAATGGCGACATTTTGTTACGTGATGCGTACGTACGGCTTTCAGCCAATAGAATTAGAGGATAAGAGAAGAATAATAAATAGTATATTGCATTTGTTTAAATATACCGAATTTATAAAATTAAACTTACAATCTTATTATTTTTGTACTCCTTTATACAATAGGTATAAATTTTAATATTTGCTAATAAATTAGTACTTCACTAAAATCTAGATATTTTATAGTGGTGTGAGACTGGTTGAACATAAGACGTGTACATTTGCTATGAACGACGCAATTTTATTAAATTTTATGCAGACGCAGAAACTTGGAAACATCTGATTTCTCTATAGGAAGATCCCACAAAGTCAAACCGGGTTCAATCCACGACCGGGTCACTCCCGGATTTTCGCATGTGGGAATCGTGCCGGACGATGCCGCTGGTCGGTGGGTTTTCTCGGGGAACTCCCGTTTCCCCAGCCGTTTAATTCCAGTACTGCTCCATACTCCCCTCAATCACCCTCATCGGCTCTCAAGACCTCGCTGTTAAGAGCTTCCCAAATATCTTCACTCACTCACTCACCCGTTGCGGGGAGTTGACGCCGAGCGGAAAGTGTTTCACGAACCATACCGGTTGTTAACGAACAAATGATAATAATCACCAGAGTGGGGTGGATAAGTACAAATGAAGCATAATTCATCCAGGAACCAATAGTCTAACCTCCATAGTTAGCCTTCTAATGGCAGTGNGGATAAGTACAAATGAAGCATAATTCATCCAGGAACCAATAGTCTAACCTCCATAGTTAGCCTTCTAATGGCAGTGACAATGTGCAGGGGCGGGTAGGCAATCACAATAACAAGGAAACCGGCGGTGCAATGAAAGGACACTTTATTTACACATTTGGGCTGAAGGCATGGGGTCAGAGTGTCTCTTAGATGTTCCTGGTCACAGTGTCTGCTCAAACTGTCCGCTACCGTCGGCCACACAGGCGGTGCAGCGCTGAAGCATGTTGCGATGCGCATGTGCAAATGTTTCCGGCGTAATGAGCTCATCCCTCGTGTTAAGTGGTGTGGCATACACCACCGATTTGATGTGGCCCGAAGTCGGGTGATGTGATTTCAGGTTCTACCGCGGTGTGTCGCAGGGTTGTGAATCAAATGCTTGCTTTCCAGAAATATGCAATACTTAATCGAAGCTTGAGAAACATTCAGCGTATTATATTCAGTTTAAATTACAGTAATCGTCAACCATGCTCAAAGTTGCAGAAATTACCCACGTGTTTGGTAATTAAACAAACATATAATGTCCATTAAAAATGCTATACTAATTATAATCACTCGAACAGCAACACATTATACTTTGGACACTTACGTAAAATCATAATATTCTCCTGCTACCATAATGCCAGACACTATGAAGCTACTATTATTATTTAACTGCTTGGAAGATTTACTGGGCAAACGGGAACACCACGTACATTTTACCTAGAAACGGATTCTACTAATATTTTTAATTAGTTATTCATCGTCCAGAGGTAGACATAAATCTAATAAATGAAAATAGTATCAAATTACAGTTTCAAACGAAATCTTTTATTTCAAAAAATTGAATGTGTAGACAACAAATAACTGACTCACGGAATAAATATCCAATTAATAATTGCGATATTAATAAATTACTTGAATCACAATGGTGAAATACTTATGTCTCTGGGAACCTTGAAAACACTGGAGTGCACGTGGTAAACGATTCAAATTTAAAAAATTCATAAATGACGCATAAATATTCCGATCATATTTTACGTCACAAACTTTATAAGGAATGAGTTCAAGCAATTATGACGTAGTTACGTAGCGACGTGGTCCAGATGATACCAAGATTCTCCAGGGGAAGTTATGTAGCCGGAGATAAAACCTTGCTCCGGACGGCAAATAAAGAGAAGTCGGGCAAGTAGTTCTCAAACGAAATAAATACTTGAAAACTTCTATTTGAAAACTTGTATTATAACATCGTCCAAAACATGATCCCTCTGGAACACACAAAGAAAAATAATCGCGAAAATGTATTACTTGTTCCGGAGTCAATAAAACTTGGTACGTACTACCGGAGAAAGACTGATGCTGTACTCATCCATCTGGGATGGAAGAGATGAAACTGCTAACGTATTTAATTCTAAAAAGGAACTTCTTTTTTAATTTCTACATTACAGGACGAAAATAAAATGAAAATTGAGAACTCTAAGTTCCCTCTGAAATCTCCCCACACACGGGAGCAGACACAGAACACGTCATGGTGGCTTCAAGTCAGAGCGAAGAGTCAGGCAGAAAACGTTTGGCGGCGGCGGAAGAATACAAAATGGCGCATTGCGCGTGGGGACAAAGGTTAGAGAACTTAGTTCGGATGCCTTTCCTAGAGAGCGCTGGGGGTACCGAAAACGGTCCGCAACAACGCACGACTGTTCTGCAGCAAGAAATTACATGCGTTGCACCTCTGGCAAGTAGCGCGCACAAGGTACAGGGCAAAGCGTCCAGTGCCTCAGAAATGCAAGCGTGTCGACTAACATCCAGTTGCAAGCTGAGCTGTCTGTAGCAAGCGACCGGCTTCTTGCCACGCTTGGCAGCGAAGTTAACTCTGTACTAACTCAAATTACATAAATATATTACTATAATTAAAACTTCTGAAATAACTTAATTGCCCTAAAATTGAAATAAAACAGCATTGGCCTAGACCTTACTAACATACTGACACAATGAATTAGACAAAAATATAAAACATAAGAAATTAGGTAAAATCTGGAAAATATTGTGCCATAAAATTTTGGAAAATCTTACAATGGCACAAGGTGAGCGTGGTGGCCACGCTTTGGGGCCTCCCCTACCTATACACCGGTTCGGGAAGTGCATGTCGAGGTGCCGGCGAAACGCAATTGCGATATGAGGTGGAGCCCCGTCCTTGCTGAAACCACATCGCCTCACGAACATCTAAAGGAACTTCCTCCAAGTATTCCGGTAACACATCCTGCAGGAACTGTAGATACGTAGCACCTCCGAGTCACCTGCGCACAGGCTGGTTACAATGCCACGTACACAAGGTTGCATACCCGCCCCTGCACATTGTCACTGTCATTAGCAGGTTAACTATGGATGTTAGACTATTGGTTCCTCAATGAAATATGCTCCATTCGTACTTATCTACCTCACTTTGGTGTTTATTTTAATTTTTTCTTGAACATCCGGTATCTATGGTCTGTTAAAAAAACGAGTGAACTTTTTTTTTAGCAGTTTTGAAGGGATCCCTGCCTGTATACAGCTGCTTCCATGGCGATAGCGTTGTTTCACTGTGTCACAGATAGTGATAGTGTTTCCAAAAACAACATTCAGCTGACTGTCATATTGCCCAATATGTCAACACAAAACAAATTTGCCAAGGAAACGCTTGCATACAATACTACGAGAACAGTCAAAAAAGTGCACTCGTTCGTGGGATAGACTACAGCTATGTACCCCTGAACCGCAACGTCTAAATATCGTTGCCGTCCACGGCTATTTGGTGATCGTGTGTTGCGATCCTTAAGCGTCCCGCCTGTCTGCATAGTTTTTTCTCCTTTGTTATGACCGAGAAGCGCAGGAGCAATAAGGGCTACACTGGCACGTGCTACAAGAGCGCCATAGCCGCTACGCGCAGGGCTCTGAATTGGCGTGTAGTGTTCTCGTAGTACTGCGTGTACCCATGGCACGTTCAGCCGTGACCCTATCGTTTTATTGACGAAATATCTAAAGCAATGTTCAATACAGGTTCTGATCGTAGTTTACCTTTTGTTCTGATAGTAAGTTTTAAGATACGGCAGTCTGAAAAACCCGTTTTTAACTATATTGGAGGGCTCCAGAATATTACTTACAGCATGCGTGGTAACTCGAAATTACTATTCCGCCATCGTATGGGGTACGATGTCTTTACGTTGGTAAACTTACTGGGAGCACGTTTGATATACTGCTTACCAAAAGTTTAGCATATTACCCATTCGCCAAGTAATACGTAATGCATTTGTTTCAAGTAGGAGTGGATCGTACCTACGTTGCGTGAATCATGTAAACATGACGTCTTCCCTTCCAGTGATATATATATGCTTGTTAGGCGTATAAAAACTCAGTAGGCTCAATCTCAGGCCTTAAAAACAGCCGCAGGTGAGAAATGGGGCGATTTGCCTCAGGAGTTACTTAATGGTCTTGTTTTTTGGCATGCCTCGTCGGATACAAGCGTTCCTCAGGAATCGTTGAGGTCCTACACGTTATTGAAGTATCGCAATGAATCTGAGAAGAACTTTATGGTGTTATTGAATCTGATGGGATTCCTTTATTTAAGTTCTTTTTCCGTTTATGCCTTTTGTTTGTTTCATACTGGGATGATGTAAACGAGTATTGTCCCCCCCCCCACTTTTAATGCTGTTAGGAGTAAAACATGAAATGTAAACTACTTTTATTCGATTTAACATCCTGGATTATGATATATGCTAAACTTTTTGTGAGCAGTGAAGTTTTCTGCCAAATAACCAGGATTTCAAACACTCTGCAGAGCAGTTCAAGCGCCAGGCAGGTGGAAACCTTAATATTGGGGAGTCCCCCTCGTCTTCGGCTGGTCTCTGCGATGCCCGCGGACGTCAATCCAGAACTTAATTTTTTTTTACATCCCGCGCTTTCCGGTTGGGGCGACCGGTTCTGCAAGGCAGTGATACCACTCCGCATGCGTTGACCTGACCTCGCTCAGTCCAGAGCCAGGTGCCGTGGCCCTCAGAAATACCCCAACGGTCACGCGCGGAAAAATCCAGGCGCTCCCGCAGAGAGAAAAAATTTTTTTGGGATCGGAACATTCCGGTCGGCCTTGGCGGCTGAAGTAGGATGTTGTTCGATTAATTTCTCATCCCGTGTAAACCGGTCCACGAAGACCTTCACTTTCCCTGCGAGAACAATCATAACAACAACGGCGTGGGCCTGAGCGGGACATCGTTCTTGAAGCGCGCGCGGCGAGAAGCATACGCTGAGAGCGAACTGGTTTGGTCACGTTGTTCGGTTGGCGTGCGTGACTCACGTTCGTCGGGCGTGGGATCTGGGTTCGGCACAAAACACGTGTACTGGGATATACATTTTTTATTTCCTTCGCCAGCATTGCTTTACATAAACACATCCCTGTTACTTGCAACTTTTCTGAAGACCTGCTACTAAAACTATATTACTCCGCTTCATGCAAACAAAGCACAGGTAAATTGCACGAGAGGGTCAGCACACCGCATTCGTGCGCACTCAGTGTAACAATATTTTGCCTAAGGACTATTTCTTAATGGGTATTACCAACATGCCTATTTTCTCTCCGTCTTTATTCATATTAGTTATAAATGAAATATTATAAGATATAGATAAAATAAAGGAACGGTTAGATTTAACCAAAAATAAGGTAATTTTATGTTAGTAAAATTATAAAATGCTCGCGATTCAGGGCAAACATAGGAAGCCAATTTTAGTCATTGGTGTTTGAGTATGTTTGGTAAAAATAACATTACGAAATTGTAAAAGTAGCTTAACCAAATTTATATGAAGTGAATACGTTGATGTCTGCAGTGGTATTTTGAACGGGATTTAAAATATTCCCGTTAAACTATATCACTGCGATGAGTAAATTTGTATATCAGTTTTGTTATAACAATTTTCTCTTCTTCGTTTGTAACCAGTGATTTGTTGGGAAAATTCTTCACAACTACGCTTCAATCGTAAACATACTCTGGTCTCAGCTGTTTTGAAACCACGTCAATCGTTAGCATACAGAACAGGCCCACTGATGGGCTTGAAATGTTTACCGACGTAATTCCTTGCCTCGTGTTGCGAAGTTTCAGAAACCAGCCGGCATTCCTCACTTAGAGCAGGCGAAGTTACGGCTGGTATAAATTATTCTCGACAGGGAGATGACTCCCGTTACACTTCAACTTTCTCTGACCGCTGACCAAGTACGTGAGACAGTGATCAGCTACAGTGCGCAGGTCGCTGCAGCCTGCAGGCATGCCAACATCATGGTCCAAAGCCTGGTACCAGAACCCTACTAAGAAAATAACATCCGTGTGTGTGTGTATGTTTGCAGACGTGTTTTTAAAACCGCTAGCCACCACGCGCTTTTTTGAACACTTCGTCCTTCGCGCAGCGCTGAGAGGGCCTTCTGCGTCGCAGCCGGGTTATTGACACAGCGTGTCGCTTAGCCCAGAACTATTTAATTCCAGCGAGGATCTGAAAGCTCTGAAGTCAGATACATATAAAATTATGGACGTTTGATAAATGCAAGATTTAGAAGTAACCAGCATTATGTGGTACCGGCGTTGGAGTGGAGAGATTTGGACGAACTCTGAACACCGAGGTCTTGAGAGATGATGAGGATGAAGTGAGGTGAGTATGGAGCAACGTCGAAATGAAAGGGCCGGAGAATAGGGAGATGCCCAAAAAAACTCGCTGATCAGTGGCATCGTTCGGCGCGATTCCCACATGCGAAAATCCGGGGAGCGATCGTGTTGGGTTTTGAACCCGGTTTGCCTTGGTGGGAGGCGAGTAGTCTGACCACCACACCACCGTGGCCCCGGTATCGGTGTTACGATTCCTCCCGAATAACCGACATGGGCAGTAGTATTAGGAGGTTCACTTAAGTCGAATGTGAAATGTTTTATTCTTTTTCATCCTCATTCTGTTCAGAAGCATATTTATATATCTACTTAGGGGGTCACGGTGTGACTGCGGCTAGAGTTCTCGCCTTCCACCAAAGCGAAGCAGGTTTGATTCCCGGCGGGGTAGCTCCCGGATATACGAACGTGGGATTAGTGCCGAATGATGCTGCTGGTTGGCGGGTTTTCTCGGAGATCTCCTGTTTCCCCCACCCTTTCATTATGGCGTTGCTCCATACTCACCCCACTTTGCCATCGTATGCTCTGAAGACCTCGATGTTAAAAGCCACCAAAACCTCTGCACTCTACTCCACTCCACATATCTACTTGGATTCTGCCGCGTTGTCTACGTAAATTACGCGCCCAATTTCGAACCACAGTTTACGGATTTTAGCCCATATATATATATATATATATATACATATATAAATCTTGTGTCCGTTTGTTCGGACCCGTATAACTTCCGAAAAAATTGACCAATCTTCATTCTCTTTTTTATAAACATTCCTTTCGTTTCCACGAGTGTTTGTACACCTTTCGTTTTTATCTGTATTACCTTCAAAGCTACTAAACTCTGCAAAAAGCTCATTTTTACCATGCTTTCGCTTCAGGAAGCGCCTTTGTTGACAGCTGTCTGTTTGCACATTTAAACTGTTTGAACCATCCAACTTATTCATACGCGCGGAAGATGGTAAAACTAAAAACAATGTATACGAACAAGTACTTAAATAATAAAGATTTTGAAAATACATATACCNGCGGAAGATGGTAAAACTAAAAACAATGTATACGAACAAGTACTTAAATAATAAAGATTTTGAAAATACATATACTTGTTTCAATTAATTTCACAGAAATGAATAGAACCAAAATATTTTATGCCACATCAACGCGTGGCCGGGTAAGCTAGTAAGTCATAAAATATTATCGAAGAGAAAATTTTTGTTATTTGATAGTTTCAGTACCCACAATTAGAAATAACCTAAAGTTGTAGATTATAGTTTCCGGGTAACTAAAAATAGTTAGAAAAGAGGGGGTGAGAGGAATAGTGACGATTTCACCATAATAACTCCGGAAATTCAAATCAGCCTTGTCCTATGACGTAACCAACCGATATCTTTAAAATAGAAAACCGGAATTCGAAGTTGTTAGACAGAAGGGCGGGGATTAATAAACATCAACGTATGTAACGGTCACTTATGGTAGAAAAGTGGCTTCCATTGGAGTTCTGTACCCGACTGCACAGCATACAAAATTCGTTAGAACGTTGTACACACAATAGACCATGCCGAAATTGTCACAAAAATATAATTTGTACTGCGTATGAAAGGAAAATGGATATATTTTGTAGTATTTTAAACAATTTTACTAAATTCATTTCTTAAAATTTTTTAAAACAATTAATTAATAATAGTATATCTGTAATCATATTGAAGCGTATTTCAACTCGGGTTGCTTCAGAGAGCAAATTTTGCAGAAAACCTTCCTCAAGTACTAATTAGAGCAATTATAATTATACCTATGGTTGCATGTAAAATATATTGGTATTTGTGCCAACAAATAATTTTGGTAATGGATTTTATAAAAATTTATCTGAGTTGTATAAATTTTAACTTTCGGGGCTAAAATAAATGTCCGTGAAATCAAATGTAAAAAAAACTTTTGCAAAAATTATATTTACTGTTCATTATGTACAATTACAGTAATTATTATGATGGTCTTACTCGACGAAGGTTTCCTTGCAAAATGCGCTTTCCGAAGCNGCGGAAGATGGTAAAACTAAAAACAATGTATACGAACAAGTACTTAAATAATAAAGATTTTGAAAATACATATACCTGTTTCAATTAATTTCACAGAAATGAATAGAACCAAAATATGTTATGCCACAGCAACGCGTGGCTGGGTAAGCTAGTAAGTCATAAAATATTATCGAAGAGTAAATTTTTGTTATTTGATAGTTTCAGTACCCACAATTAGAAATAACCTAAAGTTGTAGATTATAGTTTCCGGGTAACTAAAAATAGTTAGAAAAGAGGGGGTGAGAGGAATAGTGACGATTTCACCATAATAACTCCGGAAATTCAAATCAGCCTTGTCCTATGACGTAACCAACCGATATCTTTAAAATAGAAAACCGGAATTCGAAGTTGTTAGACAGAAGGGCGGGGATTAATAAACATCAACGTACGTAACGGTCACTTATGGTAGAAAAGTGGCTTCCATTGGAGTTCTGTACCCGACTGCACAGCATACAAAATTCGTTAGAACGTTGTACACACAATAGACCATGCCGAAATTGTCACAAAAATATAATTTGTACTGCGTATGAAAGGAAAATGGATATATTTTGTAGTATTTTAAACAATTTTACTAAATTCATTTCTTAAAATTTTTTAAAACAATTAATTAATAATAGTATATCTGTAATCATATTGAAGCGTATTTCAACTCGGGTTGCTTCAGAGAGCAAATTTTGCAGAAAACCTTCCTCAAGTACTAATTAGAGCAATTATAATTATACCTATGGTTGCATGTAAAATATATTGGTATTTGTGCCAACAAATAATTTTGGTAATGGATTTTATGAAAATTTATCTGAGTTGTATAAATTTTAACTTTCGGGGCTAAAATAAATGTCCGTGAAATCAAATGTAAAAAAAACTTTTGCAAAAATTATATTTACTGTTTATTATGTACAATTACAGTAATTATTATGATGGTCTTACTCGACGAAGGTTTCCTTGCAAAATGCGCTTTCCGAAGCNATTATGTACAATTACAGTAATTATTATGATGGTCTTACTCGACGAAGGTTTCCTTGCAAAATGCGCTTTCCGAAGCAACCATAATGGAAATAAGTTAAATATTAGTTAAAAAGAGTTGATTTTTCATACATTTAAATTATCACTTTCAAGAATAATATTTCACAGGTTACAAAATATACGCATTCGCTCTTCATATCAAACGAAATTCATACTTTTCTAATAATTTGGGCATTGTGCGTAGTAATGATTAATGATTTCAGCATGTTTTACAATTGGGGGCAGTGCAACATTAAAACCCACTCTACGTCTGCCTAACAGAACCAGCCAACTTATGATAACCGATTCAGTTACCAAACATTTCAGAGCTCACTTGTAATGAAGAACAATCCGTTCACCCAGCCTTTCCGTGCTCATTCTTACAGCTAGGGTTTCGCGATATGGCGATACATAGATCACGAAACCAAATTTCTGAATTTTCGGAACTTCGGTGTGGTCCAACAGTGTAATGCAACATTGCTTTACATATCGCCATACACGATACAAACGATATGAGATGTTGGCGTTAGCAATATGAGAGATGTTTTCAGTATCGATGTTTGCGATACACCGTTATCGATTTTCAGTAATCTCCGATACCGATATATCGCACCAATGCCGATATGGTCAGCATATTTCGGAACGACAGTGAAAAATTTATATCGCTTTTTAACTCACAAATTAACTTGACAATTCACGAGAAGCGTTGTATCAACGTTTTCCGCAGCACTATAAAATGTACAGGAATAACGCCGAACTCTTTTTAAGGTCCGTCAGAAAACGTCAGTCTGATCACTTCTGGAGAGACGAACGGTTATTAAAGATAATCGGGTTGACACCACTTAGGAGGCGCATTAATTCATAAACGGCAGAAAAACTCGTACAGGGAGAAAAAAAGTCGTGCTGTGTGCAGTCGCTAACTTGGGCGTTTTCCGGCTATTTCAAGCTGACGCACGCGTACGTCAAGTTATTACGCACGTTTGATTGTGGCACAGAAGAGCTAGGGGTGTTGATTGTGGCACAGAAGAGAAGGAGGTGGTAAGTGGTTAAACATGCAGGCGAATTAAGTAGCGCATGGTTTCCCACACGAAAAGCGCTGAATTTCCTTGTAATGTTTTCTTTGTGCAGCGAGATGCTATGGGAATTTTTAATGGCCCGACAGCATCACTCTTTTGGTGGCATGTACGTAGCAAAGTTCATTGTGTTTNATGCTATGGGAATTTTTAATGGCCCGACAGCATCACTCTTTTGGTGGCATGTACGTAGCAAAGTTCATTGTGTTTCTCTTACTTAGTTTCACATAGTCTAGAAATGATATTTATAAAAACCGTGATTTATTGAGACCACCGCAGTTGATTCGTCTAAATATTTCGTGCTTAAATTCTTTGAAATTACGTTTAGTAGTTTCGTGATAAAAAAAATTTCATGGATTCCAAACACTTTGCAACGCATTTGAGCATCTGGTAGGCAGGCACCAAATTTTTTTGATTGCGGTAGAGAAGTTTTTGGTGGTTCTCAGTAAAGGTTTCCCCTGAGTTCGGAACTGCCAAGACCTCGTTGTTAGTGGCTTCCAGTGGAACACACACAAACACTGTACAGCGTCCAAAACTCAGATTAAGAAGTAGGACACGTACAACTAAAATTGTAAGAAAAGTAACACTTACGTTGCATATAAAAGAATGCATATATTTTGTTGCACTCCAATATGTTTTGCTAAAAATAAAGTATTTAAATGTTAAAAAATATATTTTAAAAATTCAATTTTTAATAAAAATTGAAGAGTATTTCCAGTTTGGGTGCTTTGGATAGAACATTTTATAAGAAATCTTCGTCAAGTAGGGCAGTCATAATAATAAATATGGTTGTATGTAAAATATTTTAGTACTTATTTTAAAAATTAACATTTTTAATGCAGTGGAACCATGTTGTAACTTCCCCTCTTATAACATTTTCCGGCTTAACAAGCTGCCTTTCCTTGTTCCGCATAACATGTTTTTCAATACAAAGTTACCTTGTTATAAAGCTTTCTCTTATATAATAAAGCTGACATTTGTGGGGCACTTGAGAAATGTTATAACGTAGTTATACTGTAATTAATTTTATGTATTCTCATTTCAGTTCTGAATAACATAACATTTAAGGCTGAAATAGACGTACATAAAATACCTTATTAAGAAAATTTGTTAACATCCTTAGTAACTTCATTACATACAATCAGATTAATTATTATACTGGCCTTGCTTGATGAAGGGGGTTAAGATTATTTCATAATATAATTTTCTAAACATCCAGAATTCAAACACGCTGAAAATTTGATTAAAAATGGACGCCAGCTAATAAATATTTAAAAACATTTCAATAAGTAAACTATAACAAATATTTTATAGAGTGCAACAAAATATATACTTTCGTCTTTAGTTTGCAATATAGTTGGTACATTTCAGTCAATTATGTCGCTGTACCAAACTTTACAACCTTCAGGGCTGTTTGCAAACTAAAACGCACATTGCCAATATTGTTAAAAAAAATTTATAAATTTTTTTGTACAAAGGCTGAGCCGATCGCGAATAAATTAATAATAATGCAATAATATTATTATGCGGTGTGAGTGTACTTTACTTCACTCGGAACCTCTCTACTCGTACCTTAACATCTGCCCAAACCTACCCTCCCACCCCCTATCAATCTCTCACTATCTTCAACGCAAAATAAAGTTTGTAATGCACGTGCTAGTAATTCCACCGTTCCAGACAACGCTCGAGACAGCATTGGTCAAGAGTCGCTGCCACCGCATAATAGTGGCACGCGCGGCGTTGAAACCTTCTTCACCGCCGTTACAATCGAAGAGTTGTCGCACACTCGTGGTCCTTTACATCGCCGTCGGCGCCCCCAGCTCAAACTGCGTCGCCGTTTCCGCCAAACCAGCTTGCCTACCGGCGACTCTACACGGCGAAGAGCTCGTGCAGTACGTTCACGGTTACTTCAAACTATTCTGAAGCCCTGCTAAAGCTCTGGACTTCCACCATATCCCTCCGGCTCACGCAAATAAATATTTACCCGAGTCTAGAACTCCACACCAAAGTGACAACGCAAACGCATTCGTGCGCACTCGGTTTAATGATATTTCGCATGAGAAATATTTCTTACTAGACGTTACCACCACACCTGTTCCTTCTATACTTTTATTTATATTAATTGTAGATGAAATATAATTTATATTGGAAATATAAGTAGAAGATTAATTTATTTAAAAAGTAAGAGACTCATATGTTAACAGAAGCGTATGACACTTGTGATACACGACGTACTTAAGTAACATCCAAACACGTAATTCATGGGAAAAGTTTTCAAACGGTTAATTCCAAAAGTGTGAAGATACCATAAATAGACTATATAACGAGCAATTCTGTACTTTAGGCCGTGTCCTATGTAGGGTACAGTTTCTGGCGTCAGCTTGAAGGAGCAAAGTTCAAATCCATGATAAGCAATGGCAGTGTCCTGTATAAGCGGCAGAAGGCAGCAAGTGCGCGCTAGCGTCAACCATCTGCAACAATCGTCAAAAATAGAATCTTCGAATAATTCGAAGAGGCCGCGGTGGTCTAGTGGTCAGATTGCTCGCCTCCACCTAGGAGAACCGAGCTCGATTCCCGGTGGGGTCGCTCCCGGATTTTTCGCACGTGGGAATCGTGCCGGACGATGCCGCTGCTCGGCGGGTTTTCTCGGGGATCTCCCATTTTCCCCGCCCTTGAATTCCGGTGCACACTCCACACTCGCATCGCTTCACCCTCGTCAGCTCTCAAGACCTCGATGTTAAAAGCCGCCCAAATATCTCCAATCCACTCGAATAATTCGAGATTCTCCGTGCGTCGTCAACGGACGTCGGGATCAGAGCAGCACTGAGAACGGAGAGTGGAAATAACTATTTAGAGTTTATTATCGGAGAGGTTTGTAAGAGGCGGGTGTTTCATAACTGACATCCTCGAATACTCTATAAAGCTGATCGGAGACTCCCGCAATTGCTAACGCAACATATGGAATTCACCGAAACTATGTGTGCCGATAAATTTCACGTGTTTCTTTTCTCGACCGCTTACTTTCTGGTAATTCATTTTCAGATTTGCAGCTGCTGCTTTCCAACAAAAAAATTTCTGTAACTTCCTTGGACACCATCTTGAGAAAGATTGCCGCTGTGTGGACTCACTGCAGCTTCGACGTACTACTAGAGTCACAAGTCCTGAAGGGAGAATTTGCGGGGGAGGGGGAAGCGGCCGGCGAAGGGAGATTCATCTGCGCGCGCAGCCTGCAGCTGCCAGAATGCCGTGCTAAAAAACTTTCATCTCCGTATCACCAGTTGCGTGCTGGCCGATGCGCGCCGAATGTTTTCGCAACAGTTTGTACACAGCCGTGCCGTCACTAGCAGCAGCTGCCGCCGACCGGGCCGTACCGTCGGTCCAAGCGTTGGGAATCGAGGGGGACGATCCGACAGCTCTTGTGGCGCTTAGGTTGGGTTTACGATTAACTTAACAGTAACCTTCAGAAGTGTGCTTAGAATATGAACTACAGTGTGCGGGTGGTGTACGGGTCGTGTGGGTTATTGGCTTGACTTAAGATATCGTTATATTTGATATCTAAAGTATAAGTCAAGACAAAATAGCCAATCAATAACACAGCGACAGTTGTTGTCGGTTGGAAATGGTATTAACATCTTGGATTTAGGTTGTGTCGTATCGTAAAATCGTATGGAACGAACTTTTTTAATCGACAGACAGTATCATCTTTATTTAAAGAAGAGTTTGTGGCCATGTTTTATTTCTTAGGAAGAGGTTATTCAATTCGCTTTAATCAAACTTTTCAAATTTATTTACGTAGATGCCTAATGTTGGCATCGGCTTCCCCTTCTATAAGGTATCGTGAGTTTTTCAAATCAATCACACAAGCAGCAACCAAAAACAATTAAATATATGAAAATAATCTTCTTGTCCATTTTTCCAGGTTACGTCGGCTGCTTTCGTCTCCTAAGATTCTCAATGGGTAGACTTAACAGTTGCTCAATCGTTAACTGAGAAAAACGTATTTTCCGCGTACTTAACGAGTCATGAGTGCAAGTATTGATTATTCAGTGTTTTCTCGTGAACCCACCTTTACAGCAGGTTACTGGACGCTTGAGAATGGTGCACGCCTTGCATCGCGGCCTCATGTGCGCGTGCTGCTCCTGTATTCTGGTGCGATGCCCTGTCATTAGAGGAGATTGACGAAGGATTTATTCCCGATAAACTTTCTCCGAACGCCCAATTAAATTACGAAAGACGCATCTTTACTATTCGAAGGTCAGACTAGTGGCAGACTTCCTGGAATGTTCGATTACGTAAGAATTATTCGTTTATGGATGAATACTGTTAAATTCGTCTGCAAAAAAATTAGATGTAAGTCACTAAATTAATTATTATAATCATATGAGTTACTCCGATGTGTGAATTTCAAGTGACCAGCAGTCAATTTCACTTCCTTTGACACCGTTTCCCTTTGAACTTCAACGAATCATCTCTCTGTATGAACTCAGTAATGTGAAATAACGTGATTAAAAGAACTTGCTCCGGTTTTGAGACTGAAAATGGGAGATAGCGTTCTAATGATCAGTCACCGTAGAATACAGTAAAGATCAGTAAACATCGTTTCATCTCAGCTGGAGTTACCTCTCTGAAGCATGTAAAGTATTAACACTGGAGTCCACCAAATTGACTGATTCACTTATTACAATCATTGATTTAGATGAAATTTTATTGATAAGATCTTATAGCTGTAGATTCCTTAATCGGACATCTTTCTGAATAAGCTATTAAGTTTACTGATAAAGGTCTATGCGTTCCTCCTTAATTGGCATTCATGACGGTTACAGCCAATTTGAAGTAATTATTAAACATATTTTGTGCTTAACTGCATTTTTGCTTCTGCATCCAAAATTCTGCATTAAAAATCTAATAAAAATTTATGGCCTTTTGAAAAATATATATTTTGATATAATACTCATTTGAGTAAGTGATCGGGAAATAGAAAAATATTAATTTTTTCTAGTATTCCACATATTCATTATATTTACAGTGAAGTCTCGGTTAACCATCACCCTTTTAACCATCAGTTTCTGTTAACCGTCAGTAAACTGACACGAGATGTAAAATATAAAAATAGGATACAATAAACAAACTTAATAAACTAAAAATAAACTAACTTTTTTCTAGCTTCATATTAGATCAAGTTAAGCACATTATTGAGTTGAACAATACGTATACTGTACTGTAATACATACTTTTGTCAACGAATACCCAGTAAAAATACATTTTGTGCGGTGCGGAATACGAATGTTGTTTATGTACAACCTACATATGTACTTCGTAGAATCGTTCCGTCTTCCTCAACCACCCTACCGGAATTCCTAGACACTCATCCGCCCTCCAATTTCTACAGTCAGTTCAGTAGCGGTAGTCACTTAGTCAGCAAGTCATTGTCCTCAGTTTGTTGTCAAAGTGTAATGTGTTTAAAAATACCTGAGAAACGGAAACGTGTTGTATTGGGACTTTCTCAAAAACTTGAAATTATAAAAAGACTGCGTAAAGGGGAAATAGCGACGAGTATCGCTCTGCTATATGCAATCGGACGGACGACATCCAATGATAAGATGCAGATAAAATCGAAAGTCATGTTTCAAAAATGCAAATGACAGACGGAGATGTCAAACTAAGAAAAACGATGAAGCCAGCAAAACTGGACCAACTGGATACAGTAATGTATCAGTGGTTCATTCAAGCCCGCGGTCAAGGGATACCAGTTTCTGGGCCCATAATAATGAAAAATAGACATATTTGAATATAATACAAAATAATGAAATATACATATTAATGGCTAAAGCTATCGAGGTGAACAAGAAGCTTGATGGGAATCCTTTATTTAAGGCTAGTATAGGTTGGCTGGATAAATTTAAGGGTCGATATGGCATAAGGCAGTTGTACATATGGGGTGAAAAACTAAGCGCTGATAGTACAGTCATTGTAGAATATCGGGAAAAACTAATGAAAGAAATAAATTATAGAAATTTGGTAAGAGAGCGCGTTTACAACTGTGACGAAACTGGCATAAATTGGAAAGCACTTCCCGTGAAAACCTTAGCCTCCTTATCGGGAAAATTTGCACCTGGTTTTAAAATGCAAAAAGACCGCATAACTGCCATGGTGTGTGTGAATGCAAATGGTAGACATAGGTTTACTTTACTAATCATTGGGAAATCTAAAATGCCTCGAGCTTTCAAAAATATGAATTTAAACTTCTTACCTGCCAAATATTATGCACAAAAAAGTGCCTGGATGAGCCAGGATTTATTTAATGAGTGGTCCCCCAATGTGTCTGTACCAAATGTAAAATCACATTTAAAATCTATCGGATTGCCTGAAGAAACCATGTTATTAATGGACAATGCACCAACTCATCCTTCTCATAACTTATAACGTGATGATGGAAAAATTACGTGCCACTTTTTGCCTGCTAGCACTAGCCCACTANCGTGATGATGGAAAAATTACGTGCCACTTTTTGCCTGCTAGCACTAGCCCACTAATTCAGACCAAGGGTCAGGGTATTATTGAAAGCATTAAGTGACGTTATCGGAAATACTTTATTCAAAAAGTTGTTTGCGTAAGNAAATCTATCGGATTGCCTGAAGAAACCATGTTATTAATGGACAATGCACCAACTCATCCTTCTCATAACTTATAAAGTGATGATGGAAAAATTACGTGCCACTTTTTGCCTGCTAGCACTAGCCCACTAATTCAGCCCAAGGGTCAGGGTATTATTGAAAGCATTAAGTGACGTTATCGGAAATACTTTATTCAAAAAGTTGTTTGCGTAAGNCCAAGGGTCAGGGTATTATTGAAAGCATTAAGTGACGTTATCGGAAATACTTTATTCAAAAAGTTGTTTGCGTAAGGGATGAATTTATAAGTGTAAAGCAGTTTTGGAGGTCATACACTATTAAAGACGCAATTTTTAATGTCGCTGAAGCCTGGCAAGATATATCAGAAGAAACATTAAAAAAGGGCTGGAACAAACTGTGGTCTGAGACTGTAAACGAGAATGAGGCCATAAACGAATCTCAAAATTATGAGGAAATTTTACTTCTGTGTCAAGGTATTCCAGGTGGAGAAAACACATCATTAGGTGAAGTAAGTGAATGGCTGGGAATTGACAGATTTGACGGAGGCTTTGAAATATTAAATGATGAGGAAATTTTATTAAGTGCAACACAGGAGGTAGAATGTTTAAGTGAAGAAGAACATGATGATACACTCAAGGATTGCCCCAAAATAATTAGCCACAGTGACGCTGAAAACATGTTTTCCAAGTGCATTGAATGGTACGAGCAACAAGAAGAGGCAGACGCTACACAGATATTACTCCTACGTAAGATACGCATCACGGCAGCAACAAAAGCCCGTGGAGTATTACGACAAAGGAAAATGACAGACTTTTTAAGGTAGGATTATACTACTGAACATATACATAATAGTACTGTATTCAATTTTGTTATTTTATTAACATAATAAACAGAAGTCTACAATATTTAATATCAAAAACATACTGTGCTGTACATACTTCTATTGATTGCTACCTGTTTAAAATATCGTGCTAAATATCGTATACATTATTATCGCTAGTATTAGTCGTATCTTAGTGTAGGGGGGGGGGGTCATTTCTATTATCGGTCTATTCTCTCAACTGTCACGGGGACGGTCCCGAGACTAACGGATAACGGAGACTCCACAGTATCAACTTATTGTTACCAAACATTCGGTTTCGGAATATATTACATTTTATAAATGGCGCTGAGAAATCTGAACAATACGAACCACAATTTAGTTAAGAAGTGTAAATAAATGACACATTTCGCCTTTACAAGTTTCTTTCTCCCTGTTGGTAGCAGGGAAGCGTTGTTGGTAACAAAAAAGAAAGTTTTATTTAATCGAAGTAAGAACAATTTTCTATTAATAAAAGCCTTAAATGTTTGTGATATGTAATTTATATATAAAAAAAAACTTGTTACACTTCCGGTGATTTTTCATATATTTCTTTTAAAAATGTGAAGATACCGCGAAAAGACGANAAAAAAAAACTTGTTACACTTCCGGTGATTTTTCATATATTTCTTTTAAAAATGTGAAGATACCGCGAAAAGACGAATAGCAGGTTTACAGGTATAGCGTAAATCGTGAGAAAAAAAATTGGTTTCCTCGAAAAATCCCAATACGGGAAGATTTTTTGTTGTTTAGTGTATTGTTCAGATGACGACCAAACTGAAAGGGAAATTCCTAATACTGCAGTCAATTTTCACGTTGCTGAAATCCGCGAGGTATTATCGCAGGCAGCTAGCAACTTAATGAACGGTGTTCTTTTTTCCCTTTGAATATTTCTTTAAAATCAGTCTGGCACATGGTCCGGAAATAGAGATGCAACGTTCTCAAGGTGATCCATTCCGACACTATTGATATAAACTTGGTCTCTTCGATCGGTTATAAGACAAAATACGATGCTAGCATGCCATGCCCTTGTGCTGGCGCCCCCTCCCCCCACCCCCGTGAGCCGGGTGCGGTGTGGGAGCCCGTGGCAATGGCAGTCATTTTGTTCTTGGGTGACAATTCCCGGGCAATATATATAGCAACTTTGATGCACTAGCGCGCATATTTTGGTGCCAAACGTGAGATATCGTCTATATCTGTCGATTTAAGCCATACAAGCCAAATATCAATTTCGTGATTTTTATTTAATTCCAATATCCCAAATGTAATATTACTTTTATCTTTGAAGTTTAAAGGCAATAGAGAGTTCATGTTGTTTTGATGGTGCGATTTCCTGACTTGTGTTCCATTGTGTTTTTCTTCTTTTTTATATATATANGAGAGTTCATGTTGTTTTGATGGTGCGATTTCCTGACTTGTGTTCCATTGTGTTTTTCTTCTTTTTTATATATATTTTATGTTTTTATTGTTTAGCTGTGTCCACTGGTATTGTTTTTCGCACTGTTTTGTTCACTTGTGTGNTATATATATTTTATGTTTTTATTGTTTAGCTGTGTCCACTGGTATTGTTTTTCGCACTGTTTTGTTCACTTGTGTGGTGTTTTCGTTTTCGTCAACGTGTTGTTTTTTCTTTTCGTTTGCTTTTGCTGGTCTGTCCTGTTCTGTAATATTAAGTTTTTCGTCCGTCTTTTTGTCGTTTGAATTATATACATATTTGTATTCTGTTGACAAGGAAACAGCTTTTCCTAATTATCTGTCTGTAGTGTTGTAAAAAAGTTTTTTCGTTTTTGTCTTTCTGAGTTATGTGTGCGTGCGATTTTTATTATAGTCTCATGGTCGGCAATGGACACAGTTCAATCACACCATCATAATAACAGAAGATATAAGCTTCTAACACTCAGATGTATTCGCGTAAAACACACAGCCGGGTCCCTGAAGGAGTCACACATCGATTTTTAACACAAACGAAACCGTGNAGATGTATTCGCGTAAAACACACAGCCGGGTCCCTGAAGGAGTCACACATCGATTTTTAACACAAACGAAACCGTGAGGCTTTTTGACGCAGATCACAAAAAAAAAAACGTATTTTCCGTTACTTTTACACGAACGTGGATACACTACCACACGTTAATTGGTTTCCCGGGAACTTACGTAATATCGAGGGGCCAGTGTCAATGTCTGCTCCAGTTCCTATGGCAGCGACAGCTTCTCAAAGGTGTTACGCCNACGTAATATCGAGGGGCCAGTGTCAATGTCTGCTCCAGTTCCTATGGCAGCGACAGCTTCTCAAAGGTGTTACGCCAAGGTGTTCGGGTCGAAAGGCGGTCGGGACCCAAGGCAACACCTGTTGATAGACACCGCAGCGTACCCGAGGTGGACCGGGTGGCGTTGTTTCATCGTTGTTTTCCCATTGTATTCCCAGAACGAGAGCTAGCAGGCAACACCTACCCCTGAGGGCGGGAACGAAAATATCCACGTCCCGAAACTCGACGACCTTGCCTTGAGTCGCATATACTTGACCCTTGGTGTGCCTTTCAATCATCCTGACAGACTGTACGGTTTGACAAGCTGAACGATCATTTGACAACAAACGCCAGCATCTCACTTATTGCGAAGCAACATTTGCCTTTAACCTGTATGTCGGCAGTTACGTTATATATAAACTGTTTAAATTGTTTGACAGTTAACAGCATGCTTCTATGTAAACATGTACCTCTGGATCCTTCATAGTCTGTACAGAATGAAGGACAACAGTTACGTTACATAAACTCTTTTTGAACGATTGGACAGTAAATAGTTCCCTTTTGTATAAACGTAAACATATGTCTCTGAACCCTTCTTAGTTATTCGGCTGTACAGGATGTTTCATTCTGACGTTAGTTCTTGAACTTTTGCATTTATAATATATTCCCATGGTCCAGATAGGAAAGACCCATTGCACTACCGCAGCAAGTTCTGAGCCACAACCAGCACGAGTTCGTCCCAGCATGATCTCGAGTCTTAGAGGAACCTCAGATGGAGCCAATACCTCATCAGCCCTTGCTTCTGCTTTTTTTTTCATTGGCACTTGTAAGTTACCCGTTGCACATTGGAAAAAAAAAATTGTGCCTCCCCTAGTACCATTTTGTCCATTACCCCACAGCAGAATTTATTAACACAGAAATTCCTTCTTGGGCCCATACTCTCTGAAGGATTCTGCCTGCCCNTGGGCCCATACTCTCTGAAGGATTCTGCCTGCCCGGCACTTGAACAGCATTGCAAAGTGTTTGAAATCCTCGTTTTATAACGAAACTATTAAACGCGCCCCCGGCATAATTACCTATGGAAAGACAACGAACCCCAGACGAGGACGGAATAATACTTAAAGTTACCACGTATGCTGTAAATATTGTTTTGGAGCCCTGCAATAAGGTTAAAAACAGCTGTTTTAGACTGTCGTATCTTAGAACATACTAGCTGGACACGAGCCAAACTACGATACTAGCCTTTATTGAATTTTACTACAGAATTTTCATCAATAAAATGATAGCGTCACCATTGACAGTCCCATAGGTACACGCAGCACAACGAGAACACTGCACGCCAGTTCAGAGCCCTGCCCGTAGCTGCGATGGCGCTCTTGTAGCGCGTGCCAGTGTGACCCTTATTGCTCCTGCGCTTCTTGGCCCAAAAAAAAAGATAAAAAACGATGCAGTCAGGGGAGCCCCTTAAGGAATACATCAGCCCTCCAACAAGCCAAAACCAGCATGGTTACCCGTGAGTCTAGTTCAGCCAAGGAATAAAATGCCACTTTCGGTTCCCTTTATACAGAAACAATTTAATCGCGAAGAACGATTTTAGAAATGATATCACGTAAGTCTTAGAGTCGATGAGCAATG
This sequence comes from Clitarchus hookeri, assembly GCA_002778355.1. Lineage (NCBI taxonomy): Eukaryota > Metazoa > Arthropoda > Insecta > Phasmatodea > Phasmatidae > Clitarchus > Clitarchus hookeri. The sequence continues at coordinate 1,277,001 of NQII01000045.1, forward strand.
CAGTGGAACCAGTTCCGTAATCTCTAGAGGCAAACACTGCCTGNATATCACGTAAGTCTTAGAGTCGATGAGCAATGCAGTGGAACCAGTTCCGTAATCTCTAGAGGCAAACACTGCCTGATAGTTAGCAATTACTGTAAATAAGGTCCATTTCTGAACTGAAATAATATCAGAGAAAGGTCATTATGCTTAGGAGTTTGGCGATAAATAAATGGTTCATTTTGAAGTTCATGCGATTCTTAATGCCATAAACTAATGGTAAACCTGCCTGTTCGTTGAAACATTGAGGCAGGTTCAAATATAGAGAGAAAACAAGCACAAAGTATTTCGTACTTCATCAGAATTTATGTCCGTGATTAATATATAGGCTTATTGTATTGTAGAGCAAAATACTCTTCACAACCCCAAATATTGATATTGTCAATAATAAAAAATAAGAGCTTAAAAAATATTTGTACACCCATAGTGGTAACTGTAAAAGAAATACTATGATTAAAAAAAACATACACCGCTAACGCCATCTCACGTTACGTATGTTCATAATTTTTTTGCAGTAAGAGTCGAAGCATTTAAATTATGCTTTTTTCTCTCCACGGAGACATTTGTGAAAAAAAAAAAAAAAAGACCGAAACCTTTTTCCCTTTAATTTTTAAAATTTTACACCAATTCGCTGGCTACGAATTATAATATTACTTATAAGTTGCTATGGTTATAGTTCTGTAAAGTACGTAGAACAAATTATTTATTTTGTTGTGTCTTCATTCTCACTCTCATCCGCCTTCTCCTCGTGGAATTTCCTCGGCGTTATACGGAAATGCAAGACTAAAGTAAGCTTTTAGAGTTGATTCAGGAAAATAATGGATGAGATCTTGCCTGTTTTAGCGTGAATAATGAGGCAGGAAAGATAATTGGAGACAAAAGAATGACAAATATTATGCACACCGTAGCAGAGTTGTACATTGTATTAGTCATAACCCTACTCAGGAATGTACTAAGTAGGCTGCCAAAAAAGGCAAACGAAAAAGGGAAATAGAAGGAAGAGGGGACAGAGCTGTAGAAAATAAAAGTATATTAGACCCTCTCAATGGAGTTAAAAAAATTACCTAGGAACTGCGCAAAGAAAAATATGCCACTGTTGCTTACGTATCTATGTTACACATGCCATTTGACGAAAGGTTAAAATAAAAGCTATTTCTGTAATTTACGCTTGTGAATTAATTAACTTTATAGACTCCTTCAATTGTGATGGCAGTTAGCTGGTAAGTTTTAAATAGTTAAAGAAGTGATTTTGTGAGTTATATTTAAATTGAAATGACAGTTACTATCCGCTTAATAAACTGAGAAACACATTGAGCGTACTTGAATGTAATAAACCCCATGTACTTCAAATTTTCATGCCGGCTGTTAGAAAATGTAGCACAGAGGCCAGTATGCGCACATTTAACTGATTTCAGAGTGTCTCGAATAGTTTACTGTGCAGTTTAGACTTCGCTGGAAAAAAATTAACATTGTGATCGTCGTTAATATGTAATTGAGGGAATACAAACTTAATGTAGAAAATCGTGTATCAATAGTTATCTCCCTATTATTATTCCTACAATTGAATCTCTTTCTACTTCTCAGAACGAGTTAGGAGCATCTCATGATTTACACTTCTTGCTAGTTTCTGCCTCTTAACTGGAATTCCAACTCTTACGTTCTCCAGTTTATAATTCCGGGTAAAGCAGGGAAATGATTATGTTTAGAGATATTGAAATATACTTAATATAAATTGTAACTGTTCCTACACGAGTGGACACCGATATCCACATGTGTATATCGTTTACTACTAATAGATTTTTTAGTTTATTTGCCCATAAGTCTTCATTATAATAACAAAGCACAACATAATAAATATTTAAGAAATGNATAGATTTTTTAGTTTATTTGCCCATAAGTCTTCATTATAATAACAAAGCACAACATAATAAATATTTAAGAAATGCATTACACTGTTATTTAAAATACTTTGACGTATTCAAAAAGGGGGATGATAATTATTTTAAGGTGGCCGTGGAAACAGTTGATCAAATTCTAGTCTTTAAAATGAGTAAATATTCGACAACGGACTTTACTCCTATCAGGTACATATAAAGTCTTTTTTTTTCTGAACTGAACTCATGAGCTACTCGTGAAATTCAGCGTCTTAACAAACAAGCTCAGCGGGCCGCTGGCNATAGATTTTTTAGTTTATTTGCCCATAAGTCTTCATTATAATAACAAAGCACAACATAATAAATATTTAAGAAATACATTACACTGTTATTTAAAATACTTTGACGTATTCAAAAAGGGGGATGATAATTATTTTAAGGTGGCCGTGGAAACAGTTGATCAAATTCTAGTCTTTAAAATGAGTAAATATTCGACAACGGACTTTACTCCTATCAGGTACATATAAAGTCTTTTTTTTCTGAACTGAACTCATGAGCTACTCGTGAAATTCAGCGTCTTAACAAACAAGCTCAGCGGGCCGCTGGCAAATCTGACTAAATACGATGTTCTGCAAAGTGATGAAGATTGTCGTAACTAGTTGCGATGTATTGTGAATTCTAACTTGAAGCTGTGCATCCACTCCAATCGTATAGTAGTTCCAAACACAGGAAGATGTCGCCATTTATTCCGACGGAATGGGAATGTATTAATTAGTTGCCATGTGCACGAGAACATTTCTGACACGTCACATGCTAGTGATGCAAGCATCAGGAACCGGTCTAGAGATAAACTGTTCGAGTCGCCAGTCTGCTAGCTGGAGCTCGGGTGTCTGGTTTTAAGTTTCGTGCACGTAGCCACGCTCTAGTTCCTCCATTAATAAACGAAGTGACTACGAAGAGTTGGCTTAAAACAAAAGCTACGCATTTATTTTCACACCTCTTAATCATGAATTGAATTACTCAGAAGGACTTCTAAAAGTATGCGACGCAGTAGTTTTAGAACATTTGAAAGACATGCTGCTTCAGACATATATCTGGTCTGCAAACCGACCTTAATAAACTGGGTTCTTTCCGTATCTCAAAAGAGAATTAAGTATATAGGATTTCCAGTTTCTGTTGAAACGCCGCGTTGGATATAAAACTCACAAGAATTCAATAAGTTAGAGCATAACAAACACGCAGCCAATATTTTGTAACGTAAATAAGAAGTGCAGTAAATGTAACCATAGTAAACATAGAGTCTTATTATATTTTGCACGCCCATAATTTTTAGAAAGTCTTGACGTAGCTTGGTGAATCAGCGTATGCGTGAATGTCTGCAACACACGGTCGAATAAAATACAAGAGCAATATGTACCTAGAGTTCAAACCCTGCGACACCTTGTTCAAAATGAGATAGAAAACATACACGACTTATGACCGACAGGGAAGTTTGCGACCACGGAAATCAAAACTATAGCCTTTTATTTTTTGAAATGAAAAACCACTCGTGATGAAAAACGAACACCGGTTACATTGCAGTGATTAATAGATTTGAAGATCACGCCTTACAGCAGGTCTGACAAAGCACTCCTGCTCTCCTGCGGTATGCTAGAAATGTATTGCGCACACAATTTTATAGTATATAGTCCAGAAAGGATTGGAATAGGCGGTTACTGCGGACATGACGCCCGCCCTAAATCTGTACGTTCACGTGAAACTGCTATGGCAATATTTTTAAAAATAAACTTAATTAAGGTCACGGAAGTGACAGTTTAATATTATTATTTTCATATAATTTACCAATGTGCTGATACAGTGCTCGCTCCCATGCCGCGACTCGAGAAACAAGACCTGCACCTGCCGTATGNGAAGTGCCTCACCCCTCACACCGCACCCCCCCCCCTTCCCACCCGCAACATTCCATAGCAGGCCTTCCTTAACAAAAGCCTATTTTCGATCCTGTGCGCAGTACGTTCGTTTTCGAATGATGATTTGAAATTTTTCGCGGTGACGACAGAGGACGAAGTTACAACGTTTAGTGCCAATAACGCAAGGTTCGTCGTAAAACGACAGGATGGAGATTTGTGCACAGTGCTCACCTTCAAAGCCATGGCACGATGATGAAAATACTTGGTTGCGTCGTAGGGGGAACCAAATGATACCGGCTAGCAACGTTAACTATGTGGCTCTTGACGTCACAAGTAGTTCCTTGCATTAGGCTTACATTTGTGATTTGGGGAGAAGCAGCTCAGAGGAAAACTGTCAGGTTAACAATTATTCAATATAATTTAAGATTAAGAAAGCAATATCAGCTCGATTTCTGCTGCTTCTTAAAAGTTGTTATGATTTTCACATTGTACTGAAATACGTCACATTCTAAAAGCGAGAAGATTTCTGTCAAGTAATATCTTAAGTCAATAATTTAATACCGAATTGTATTAACAAATGGCACGTGCAAGAAAAAAGAAAGGAAATGTTATTTTCGACTGAAGCATTTTTCTAGCCCTTATATTATTATGCATACGGTACTACTAATGACCATGTTTCGGAATTACTATTTGTCTTGAGTTCAATGAAATTAAACAAAATCACTTTTAACTTTGTATTGGAGTTTATTATTTTATCAAGAATCACGCTTACACAACGCAGAAGCTGCTCATTTCTTTTTCTGCGGTACTAGGCTTAGAAACTGGATTTACCAGAACAACTTTCCCACCAGCCAAAACCCGTGGATGCAAAAAGAAATACACAAGTGAATGCAAGGCGGCAAGTAGTGTATACAACCAGAAACTGGTAATTTTACGTAAATGAGAGCGAACACAATGCAGATCTTAGCTTGCACTAGGCAGTTAACTACAAGAAATCCTTCCCATATAATTGCTGCATTGTTTCAATTTTCTTACCAGTCGGGTCTACATTCTACAGTCGACGAACGATTTATANGTAGGCAGTTAACTACAAGAAATTCTTCCCATATAATTGCTGCATTGTTTCAATTTTCTTACCAGTCGGGTCTACATTCTACAGTCGACGAACGATGTATATAAANTATAAAAATTTTCTCTAGACACTGTTTCCTGCAAACTGTCCCATACAAAGGTGTCCACAAATTAATTTAATTTTTACTTGGATTTTGTATACCACAGCGTTAAAGCGCAGTTCATCAACCAATTTACGAAAAAGTGGTGCTTACAGAATTTAAAACTGTCAGCTATCGATATTTAGTCCATCACGAAGTAAGTGAAAAAAAAACAATTATAAGAATTATGATTGCCTAAAACAGAGTTTCTAGTATTTGATGTTTCTAAAAAAATTAAGTTATTCATTGAAAAAATTGCAATACTCAGATTTTTATAGCTAAACAATACTGAAAATTGATTAACATGATTCTTTACACTTAAAGAAAATTAAGACATATGTGAGCATACACTTACGATATTAAATTAGAAATATATTTTTCCTTAACAAAGTTCAAAATCTATGTGTTTCGTAAATTGAAAGCACTGCTATTAAAGAGAAATTAAATTTACGATCAGTCTGGAAAGGTATTTGATCTTCGAATACTTCATACTTAAAAAAGTACAAATGTGCAATCACAAATCTACAACCACGCCGGTATGAAAAAGGCACTTTCAATGAAAAATTGCGCAGAATATAATATTTCCCATTCCTCGTATGGTTGCAAAACCCTTAATGTAACGTGTATTAAAAAATATTTCGAAGTTTTTTTTCTTCAAATACCAAACAAGTTGACTTCTGTACCAAACAAACGGTTTATAAGCGAAATCTGCAGAAAATGAACTGGACAACACAACCGATTGAGAAATAAAGTGAGAAAGATAATAGTGTTGGTCGTCCATAAGAGAAGTTTGCCTTGTTGCCCAACCATTCATAAGGATCCATCAGTAATGAAGACATATTTTTCAGCCGCGATCTATCGAAACGTCCTTCGCAATCACAATCGATTAGTTGACGACCCCAGTAGAATATATATGGCGATTATGGTTAACGAATTTTGGAGTAAGAACCAGGCACTAGCCGGCCGTCATGTAAGATGACACCCGAAAAGAAAATTAGATCCAGGTAACATTTGACATTGACACGTGACCTCTGAATGCCCTTCAACCTTAACAAATTCCACAAATCCCAAAGATTATAAAATCGCTAAAAAATTAAAAATTAATAAAATTATTTTTAAAAAAAGTATTTAAAGATGTGCATGTATGAGGTACGGGGTTCGATGACGGGTTCGATGACAAGTGGATCGACTAAGCTCCCGACACGACCGGCCTTCGACAGGGCGGCCGGTTTTCATCTCGTCAGCCATGTTAGATGTTGAGGACATCTACCTTGACCTACGACCATGACCTAGGACGACCTTGAAGCCAAAAAATATATAAAAATTCTAAAAAATGTCTAAAAATTTTTAACAAATTACCCAAAACCAATGACACTTGACTCAAGACCCATGACCTAAGACACAAGATTCAAGACCCAAGACTCAAGACTCAAGACCCAAAACCTTGACCAGAAATTGAAAAATTAAAAAAAATTAAAATTTCGAATGTTTTAACATAACGGAGCCCAGAGCCGAAGCTGGCATAATGCTCTGTCATTCCGGTCTATAGGCTGCCATGTTATGACGTCACCCAATCATCATATTGAATCAATGTGACCTTGAATTTGACCTTTGGCCTTGACCCCGTAATCTTATATGAACATAAACACAAAAATCACTAACTACTTCAAAAAATAAAGAAATTACAAACTTCCGAAAATATATAACAATTTATTTAAAAATTATTTTAAAACGATAAAAAAATATTATTATTAGAATTTATTAAAAAAAACTTACATTTATGAGGGTTCCCCACAGCACCACGTCCAGCAGACGACTGACCACCCTCCAATCTATCACATCGTATTAACATTCCCCACTCCCTACCCCCTCATCAAGACTCAATCTGTGGAATGCAATCCACCAGCCATATTATTTTTTTTAGTTTGACATTTGTTTACATTTTCAACACATAGATGGGACTCATGACTCCAACCAACATGTTAGAACTTGGTGATCTTCACCCTGACCTCACATTTATGATCTTGATACCATGCCTATGACCATGTTTAAAATTGAACCCAAAACGAAATTCAATTTTTTTTTATAAAATCCCAAATATTACAAAAAAGTGATTTAAAAAATAAAAAAATAATAGTTAAAGAATAGTTTTTTCTTCAACATTTCGATCAATCTCGCAATCTGTCCATCAAACAACACCTCAATCAGCACTGCACATAACACCACACTTAGCACCAAAAGCACCACAATCAGCAACACACAGCAATCCACACACCAATCTACACACCAATCCTCTTCCTCAGACATTTTTACCAAGAATCCTATTCAGCAATCCTCGCCAATCCTTCTATGGAACCCTTAGTAATCCTCACCAATCCTCTTATGGAATTCTCAGCACTCCTCCTCACCAATCCTCTTATGCCATTCTAAGCAATTTTCCTCACCAATACTTGCAATCGTCCTCCTCAATCCACACACCAATACTCACCAATCCACACGAATTCGCACCAATCTAAATAAATCCACACCAATCCTTCGCAATCATCCTCCACTATGCATAGCAATCCCCGACAATCGTTCGCGATACTTCTATATAGTCCTCAGCAACCCATGGCAATCCTTCGATCAATCCCAATATTTCGATATATTCCAATACTTCTATTAATCCCTATCCTTCGATCAACCTTAATCCTTTGATAAATTTCAATCCTTTGATAGATTCTTTGATCAATCCTTTGGTTTGTCCAACACTCATATGTATAGAAATTACATTCGTTAACCAACTATCTCCCAATTTGTACATGTCGACAGAAATAATGTTTTGTATGCAATCAACTATCCGTGCATTTTAATACTAAATTATTTATTATCATTCTAAATGCAGACTTTTATTTTAATAATCGAGTGCTCATAGCACCACTTTAAATTTGTGAGCGAAAAAGGCAATGACACACAAAAATAAAGAAAATCAAATTATTTTGTAATAATTATTTACTATTATTCTGTAATAAAAATTTTAGAAGAAAGCAGTTCATCACATCTTCTAATACATCCCCGATTATACAGTTTACTATTTATTGAAGATATATCCTTAATGTGCGTGAGATTCCTACGATTTTGAAGGTCAATCAAATATCTGAGTCTATCAACAAGTTAATTCGAGTCTCCGTGAAATAGGTAGCCCGTATTCTACCGTCTTATACCTTCTCCATGTCTCTTGATACAGAAAATGTGTTGGAGGAGTGTGTCAGTGCATCGAGAAAATCGCCATCATCGTCTTCAACAATATAACTGTCTCCATTCTCATTTTCATCAATACCCTCTTCATTCTCATCTTCACCTACTGTTTTGTATACTATAATAAATTTGCATTTCTTTGTAGCAGGATTTGTATTCTCATCTGTATTTGGGGACGGCAGCAGTTTATTTTGAAGTTCATCGACTTCACGCATAAGTCTTGCAAGTGTACATTCCACACAAACAGACTCTACTGCACTCATTCCGTCTTTAGCATTAACTGTCTCATCATAATCATCTGTCGAATCGGTACCCATTGATGCAACATGAGGTGTTGCCGGTAACACTTGCTGATTTCCAGTAGACCAATCCTTGCAGATATCGGTATGTTCTTTCAATATAACGCCTTGCACAAACTGCATGGGACTAATGTCATAATGCTTCATCGCGCAAAAAGGACTGTTGGTACAGGCCGGTCTCTCATGCCGACGTGAATTTTGACCACAGGTAAAAACTGAATCGCAGAATCGGCGCTGGCGACATCCAGTTAGCGAGGATGTAGGTGGCGGCTCCATGGTCGTTGAGGTCAAAGGCAGGCCGTTCGTATTCAAAATTCATCATCGTGGAATGATGAGAGAGCGCTTCCAAATCGATGTTATCCGCAAGGTTTCAGGACGTCGTCTGTCATTTTTTCTATAAACATGAAGTTCTTTTAAAGTAAAGAGCCTAGCTTGTGCCCAAAAACGCTTTTCACCATAATTTAATATGTAAAAAATATGGGAGCACTCAGAAGAAACCGACATTCTCGTTCTTAAATAACAATTTGTTATTTAAATATGCTAGTAGGCATACGTATATATAAATATATAAAGAGATTAAAATTATTTTATATTCCAATATTTATATATATATAAAATATTGTATAAAATTATTTAAAAATATTTTTTATTTACATAATTATTTTACATTTCTATATTTATGTGTACATAATAATCTCCATGTTTTTTCTGGGGCGAACGAATATATGGGTTTTCTCAGGGTGCTCCTATATATTTTACATAACAAGTTTATGGTGGAAGGCCTTTGGTGGGCACAATCTAGGTCCTTTACTGTTAAAAGAACCACATTTATCTAAAAAAAAATGACAGTTGACGTTCTGAAACCGTGAGGTGAACATAGATTTGGAAGCGCTCTCTAGTCATACCACGAAGATGAATTGCGAATACGAACGGCCTGCCTTTGACCTCAACGACCATGGAGCCGCGACCTGCATCGTAGCTAACTGGGTTGCTGAGGAATGGTGAGGAGGATTGCTGAGGATTCCCTAGGTGGATTAGTGAGGAGGAGTGCTATGAATTACATAGGAGGATTGGTGAGGATTGCATAGAAGGATTGCTGAGGAGTGCTGAATAGGATGATTGTTGAGGTTTTCTGAGGAGGGGGATTGGTGTGTGGATTGCTGTGTGGTGCTGATTGTGGTGCATGTGGTGCTGAGTGTGTTGCGTGTGGTGCTGATTGTGTTGCGTGTGGTGCTGATTGTGTTGTGTTGTTCTGATTATTGTGCGTCTTGTGCTAAGTGCTGTGCTGATTTCGGCGCTGATTGATGGAAATATTGTGTTTAGTGCATAATTGATTAAAACAACTATTATTTAATTAGTTTTTTTTGTTTAAATATTTTTTGGGGAATTTTTGGGATTTTATAAATATTTTCAGAATTTATTTTGGGTTCAAGGTTAACCAAGGTTATGGTCACAGGGTCAAGGTCATAGATGTGATGTAAAGGTGAATGTCACTCAGATCTAACATGTTGGTTGGAATCATCAGTGTCACCCAGGTGTTGAAAATGTAAATAAATGACCAACAATAAAACCAAAATGGCTAGTGGAGTGCATTCAACAGAATGACCTTGGTAAGGAAAAGGGGAGGGAAATATTAATAAAATGTTTTTTATGGTAGTGGGGTTAGTCGTCTGCTGAATTTTGTGCTGTGGGAGAACCCCGGAAATGTAAATTTTTAGATTAATTTTTAAATAATAATTTTGTAATGTTAGATTTTATTAAATTTGTTTCTATAATTTTTGGAAGTATTAAATTTTCCTGTTTTTTATTATTTGGGTTTTTTGGGTTCAAGGTCACACAAGGTATCGGAGTAAATGTCAAGGTCAAGTTCAAAAAGTCAAGTTCAATGTCAAAGGTCAAGTTCAAGGTCATGTTCAATGTCAAGTTCAAGGTCATGTTCAATGTCAAGTTCAAGGTCACTTGTATTCAATATGATTTTTCGGCGACGTCATTACATGGCAGCCGAAATACCAGAATGACAGAGCATTATGCCGGCCTCAGCTCCGGGCTCCGTTATGTTCAAACATTCGAAATTTTAATTTCTTAAATTTTTTTATTTCTGGTCGAGGGTCTTGGGTCAAGGGTCTTAGTCTTGGGTCTTGAGTCTTGGGTCTTGAGTCTTGAGTCTAGGGCCAGGGGTCTTGAGTCTTGGGTCTTGGGCTTAGAGACTTGAGTCTTGAGTCTTGGGTCAATGGTCTTGAGTCTTGAGTCTTGGGTCAAGGGTCTTGAGTTAAATGTCAAGAGTTTTGGGATATGTTAGAATTTTAGAATTTTTGGATTTTTTAATATTTTGGTCATTAAGGTTGTCCAAGGTCAAGATCGAACGTCAAGGTCGAAGTCTCAACATCTAACATGGCTGACGAGATGAAAACTGGCCGACCTGGTGAGGGCCGGTCGTGTCGGGAGCTTAGTTGATCCACCTGTCATCGAACCCCGGACCTCCTACATGTACATCTTTAAATGTTTTTTAAAATAATATTTCAATTTTTAATTCAATTTTTTGTGGATATTATAATTTTTGGGGTTTTTTTTGGAAATTTTTTGGTTCAAGGTCATACAAAGTTACGGGTAAATGGTTAGGATCAAGGTCACGGGTCAAGATCAAATGTTACCTGGATCCAGTATGGTGGTCGGGGATGTCATAACACGGCGGCAAACCGGCGTCTGCCTCCTACTCCGGAACTCGTTGCCCCAGAATCTCTAGATATATTTTTACTGACCCCGGAGTACTGATTTATATAACTGGTTTCTACTATAAAAACAGTAACTCGGGGGTTTAAGATACTGGGTTATAAATTAATATGGTGACTGTTTGTAACTTTTGTGAGTGGAGATCACTGTTTGGAGCCTGAGACAGTAGGCGGTGACCTCTAACCTATATACGCCGTTTCCAGCAAGGAATTAGGTTCTTCAACACATGTTGGAGGCAATTTTTTTTAAGAGTCGGTGGTAGCTTTCACTTCTTGTTCTGAGATGAATTTCCTTATTGTTAACTCTTTATTAGTGTCGTTAAAACCCAGAAATTACAGTGTGCAAGGTGGCAACCATCACGCACATAGACAAGACATTTTCAGGTGGTTGTTACGAGTTTAGTGACATCTTTCCACGCCATCATTCAGTTTAGCTGACAATTCACAAATCGATAAGCGTGTTTCTTCTTTCAACAATATTCTTTGCTTTCGCAATGTTCTCATCGCTCGCAGATGTCGCCAAGCTCCCCACTTCTTAATCGATACTCTAAATTACTTCCGACGTCCTTAAATCGTTCCACCACTCGAGTACGGCCTGTCCGTCCACTTCTTCATTACCGTACGCTTGTTTGGCGTTTTCCCGCCGCCACAACGTAACTTGTTACGAAATGTAATAGCGATCCGTCGTGTGATCGTGAACGTTACGTCATTCTCATCCACGAGCGTACCACACACTCTAGTTCGAACCTGTGCAGCGAGAAAACAAACGACAACTGCGCGTTCGCTGCACTAACCCAAACGAATCTTGTCGCAGGCTGTTTTCACGGACGGCAGACACACACTCGCTTCCACGCAATCGGCGCAGTGTTGATAGTCCACGAACTTTTGCAGCAGCCCTGGTACAGTTCTGCTCGGGACACAGCAGTTCCAGCGTGCACCGCCAACGCCGTCGCGTTACGTTTGCTCTACGTATGCGGTCTGTGGTTTACTCTCTGCTCGGCTCGGATCCCCTCCTTCGTCCTCCTTTGTTCTCCCTCCTTTCCTTTCCCCTTCCCCCGCGCGGGAGTATCAATTTATGATTGGTGGTAGTAGTTGATTTAAGGGCTTGCACGTCTGGTCCCGGCTTTCTTCTCCTTTTCGCTGCTTCATTCTAACGCCTACTTCCATGCCGATTGTCGAGCTTGGATTGCCTGCACTTCATTTGGTCCAGCTGAACTGAATTCAATGACTACGATGTTGAGCTGGCAATTTCACCTGTCATTGATTGAGAGAGATGGGGCACTTCCACATTGAGTAGTGGAAAAGTCAGTCTTTTCACGGTAGGGTTTTTAATGTTTTTGTAATTCTGTGTGGCATGTGTGTGTAGTTGCTTGGATGTACATTAGGGCTATCCATTTCTAAATTAGGTTTCGGCCGCTCTTCTAAATTTGGTTTCGGTATAACTATGGTAAGGCGTCTGCTGTACCTCTTGTTTTTAACGTGTCGTGATTGTCTTTGTGTGCCACCCAAGTTCATTATTTTTTTATGTTTCTATTCGTTTCCACGACTCCAGCGTTAAAAGGCGTTATTTTTTTCTATTGTGTTGTCGTGCAATTTTTTTTTTAACGGGTCTCACAAGACTGCCTCCCACAGTAACTTGCTTTTTAAAAGTTTTTAAACAGTTTTTATTTAGGATAGGAGGCGTCGATTGGCCATGGGTTTTCCCTCCTTTCTATTGTAATTTTAATTGAATTAAAATTCATTTGAATTAGTTGCTAAGAAAGAATACGTTTTTAAAAAAAAAAAATTTTAATTAACTCTTTGATTTTTTTAATTCGCCTTTTTGCTGCTTGCAATGCAGCCGGATATATATTTTGCTTAAATCAAAGCTTTTTGGTACTCCGAAAACTAGTTGTGTTTTTTAAATGAGTAGTATGATATGTAATACATTTTGCTATTTGTAATGAAGTTGGCTAAAGTTTATCTATGGCTGTGAGATCAACTACTTTTTTACGATGTTTGCTAATGATTCAGCAATATTGTACCTTAATATTAATAAAATATTGTTAAATCTGCTTGAGGGTTCTTGTAATAATTTGTTATTCGTCACAAATAAATTCTGCGCGACTCTGCTTCGCGACATTCTCTACGTCTGCTCCGTTTGTTTCTTGCATGAAATGACTGAAGTGGGTTTCCTATAAACGCTTAAAAAAAGAAGAATTGCTGGCCTTTTTGAGTGATCTCGGGTTGGAAGCTTACGAGTCCACGAATGTGGCCGAGTTGCGTCGGGCCATGGTGGACTCCTGGCGCCAATGGTCTGCAATGGTGCAGACCTCTCAGCGAGCGGTTCCATTGAGTGTCACCAACCACCCATCCAGAGTCGACAAACTGCCTATGTTAGCTACCCAAAATATTGCTTCTTTAACATTCTTGGATCCCGTTAGTATTTTCTGCATTTCTTTATAACAGTCATTTAAGTAATGAGTTTACGTATGTTTCCCGAAGATGTTCTCTTGAAAGCTATTGCCATAAATGCGAGGGTTTTATACTACGGTTGTTACATGAAGAAAACACGTCACTTGATGAAAGTACATTTGCAGGTTTTAAGTGTAGGGGATTAGAGTGTCCTTCCCTCCCCTCGCGTGAAGTGCAATTGTGAAAGCGATTTTGTGTATAGATACTAAAGACCCGGTGAACCAGTGTATAAATTTGTCGATTCTATTTGTACTTATCATGATGCACTGTGCTTGAAACTGAGTGGACGAGAACTAGTCAACGTGATTTTAGACAATTTGGCTCCGCACGTCCGCGCGCATTGCGCTTTGGTTTCAGCTTCTCAAAATTCCCGTGAGTTACGTCAACTGGCAGTTGAAGTGCAGGGTCGTTTAGTAGCAACAAGTGGAAACCGCGTGCATTTACCACCGACGGTTTAAGCAGGCCGTGGTAATGACACCGCGTCATGCGGGCGTGTTTCCTCTCTACAGGATGTCGAGCAGCGCGGGGTTGCAGTGCGGTGCGGTAATTGTGCGGTCCAGGGGCACGTGCCTAGAGAGTGTCAGCAGGATCTGCGTGCCGCGTCAGAGAGAAAGTGTTTCAGGTGCGGTGAGATTGGGCACTTACGCAGGGCCTGTCCTAAGGCGGCAAACGGGCAATGCCTGGAATGAAACGTGGGTTTTCCAGTCAGGCGAAAGCGAAGTTACCACACACCGTAAGGAAGTGTTCCGTTCTGATTTCTTGTGGCAGTAATAATTTTTCTGCTTTAGCAACACGGAAGCCGCTCATTGTGTTATAAGTTCCAAGATTTTGAAAAGGCTACTGGATCTTAATATTGTTTCTAAAAGACGTGTATGGTGCTCGGCAGAAAAGTATTTGTGTTTGGCAAATGTAGAGGTCATAGGGAGTAATTTGGTTGTGCCCTTACAATTTAAAATGGGTCGATTTTCATATACCTTTGCCTTTCGGGAGTTTGCAGGTCTTAATCATGTTATCGTTTTAGGCCTTGAGTTTTTAAGGCACGCGAGGGTGTCTGTCAACATAGACGAATACTATTTATCATTTAACTTTGCTCCAAATATTCAGATTGCTCTTCAGGTTGGAGTAATTCCTGAAATTTTTTGACCTTTGAACGACAGAACTATTGGGTTTTCCGAGGACTTTCAAAGTTGGTTGGATTAATTACGTAAGGAGTTTAGTGACGTAATTGGTCCTGAAATAGGGAAATGTGACGTCCTCCCGTGAAAATTCTCCCTTACGGATGTTATTCCGGTACGTGATAGGCACTTCAAATGTCCCCTACCTAAGTTGCAGGTGTTTAAAGAAATTATCTATAAGTTGTTAGACTCCGGAATTATTGTCCCATCGAATTCTTACCATTGTTCTCTAGGCGTTCTAGTGCGTAAAAGAGAGAGTGACAAAAATCGATTGGTTGTCAATTATTCACTAGTAAATAAAACATTTCAGAAAGGTCCATTTCCTTTGCCAACTATTGATTGCGCTCTTCAGAATTTAGGCAAAGCCCGCGTATTTTCTGACTTAGATTTTAATAGCAGTTTTCACCAATGTTTGATAGACCCTTCTTGCAGAAAATATACCGCATTTGTCACATCGTGCAGTCAGTTTGAATTTACGCGCATTCCCATGGGGACAAATTTTTGAAGTCAAGCCTTGTCTAGGGTATTGGATTTTGTACTGTCGGAATTAAAATTAATTTTTGCCTTCAATTATATAGGCGACATAATAGTGTAAAGCAAAAATTTTCAATCCCATCTTTCCCATATATGTCAGGTGTTCCTAAAAATGCGGGAGGTAGTGTTGACGGTTAATCCAGATAATGTGACCTCAGGGTCTAGTAAGGTTAGGTTTTTGTGTTATGTGCTTTGTGAAGGTCGACGGATGATTGATCCGGATCGTGTTGCTCCTATTTTGAAATTGCCTTGTCCAAGAACTTTGAAGGGAGTTCAGATATTTTTAGGCCTTTAAAGTTACTACTATCGCTTCATCGAACATTTTTATGAATTGGCGGACCATTGAACTCTTTAAAGAAGAAGGGAGTATAAATTACTTGGGGCCACGAGCAAAACACGGTGTTCACTCTGTTAAAGCAGGAAGTTGTCTTCTCCTCCGGCATTACACCTACCGGAAATTTCTCGTCGGTTCGTTGTGCAAGTTCATGCGTCGTCACTGGCTTAAGGCGCTGTTTTGAGTCAAAGGACGGATTTAGGTCAGGCCCATATTGCTTTTTCCAGCCGTAGGTAGCCTCACCGAACCGGAACGTAAATTGAGAATCTATCGAAGGGAACTTTGGCTTGTATTTTTGGGTTCGAAAGGTTCGCTTCGTACTATAACACGATCAGTGTGATCTATATACTGAAAAGCAGGTGCTAAACTGGGTTTTGAATCAGCCACATCATTTGGGAAAACTAGGTCGATGGGTCCTGCGTTTATCGCTGTTTCATTTCAAAATTTTTCATGTTCTCGTCTCCGACAATTAGGTAGCTGATACTCTTTCGATGATGTACACCGAAGAGCCAAAAAACCTGGTATAGGGCGTGCGTATGCAAATAACAGAGGTATGGAACCAATCAGATTAACGCGATGCAGTCGGCAGCTAGATCGGTTACTGCTGCTACAATGGCAGGTTATCAAGATTTAAGTGAGTTTGAACGTGGTGTTATAGTCGGCGCACGAGAGATGGGACATAGCATCTCCGAGGTAGCGATAACATTTGGATGTTCACGTACGACCATTTCACGAGTGTACCGTGAATATCGGGAATCCGGTGAAACATAAAATCATCGACATCGCTGCGGCCGGGAGAAGATCGTGAAAGAACGGGACAAACGACGACTGACGAGAATCATTAAACGTGACAGACGTGCAACCCTTTCTCAAATTGGCGCAGATTGGATTTATGGACTGCTCTGCATGATTCATGGTGTGAATTGCTTCCTGCATAACTTCAGACATTAGTCGAGTCCATGCCACGTCGTCTTGCGGCACTTCTGCGTGTTCGGGAGGGGGGAGGGGTGACTACACGATATTAGGCAGGTGTACCAGTTTTTTTTTTTGGCTCTTCCGTGTATAATCCTATGGACTTTGAGGCGGAAAATAAAATTAATACAGAAGCGTCATTGGACTTAATACAGGCCTTTACGAAATTTTTTGTAAAGCTGCGTCAGGTAAGGCTAGCGATTCATTTTGCACCCAGGTTGGAACTGATTAAGTGTGGGAGCGGTGCTTCATTATGTAGAAGAAAATTTCATTTTGTACTTTACCGGAAAAAAAAACCGGCGTTCAATTAAGATTATTGTTCTGGAGTCACTTAGGCCTATGGTGCTTTCATATTTGCAAGATTCTGTTTTTGTTCGCCTCATCGAAATCAACTGTTTGGGCGCCGTACGAATCTGCGGGCCAAAGAGGTTGAGCCCCTGCTGATTTCATCTACCGCAACCCCCATAACAACAGTGTGTAGCCATTTGCAGTGCCAGAGAAGAGGCTAGATCTCAAGGGGCTGAGATGCCTGATAACTCTCGGCATTGCCCGCCGTCTCCGGGGACCGGCTAGAACAAGGGTGCTCAACCTTTTTAACAGTCGGGCCAAACGAACGATTCAGACATTTTTGGCGGGCCACTGACGGTTGTTATTTAAGTTGTTTTTAAGACTTGTGCAAGAAAAAACCCAATATTAAGAAATGAAATTGTTGTTTATTAAAATAATAAAACAATACACTTTTGCTTCTTCATTCTAATGTTATGTATCTTAAATCAAAATCGAACTAAATAAAAACTAAGGTTAATACAATTAATGTGATTTCTGACATTGCTTCTGTTGTAATAATTTTCTTATATTAGGCGTCAAATCAGATGTTGAAAGTAACAACAAGTCACTAATATGTTGCTCTGTTAGTGATGTGCGGTATTTATTTTTAACATAATTAAGGTTTGAGAAAACCTTTTCACAGACATATGTTGATCCAAAACTACTTAAGAATTGTAAGGCCAGGTCTGTTATGATAGGAAAATCTTCTGTTGGTACCAATTTCCAGAAATTTGCAAAATCTTCTGAAGAATTTTGTGGTTTTGAGGATACTTTTTCGGCAAAAAGGTTTTTTAGCGCAAAATGACTTTGCAGTTCAGTGAGTTCTAACTGAACATTGGCAGGATAAGTAATTATTTCAGTCAAACTGATTATGAAGGGATTCACAAAAATTTGTATATTTTGTTTTTTACTCTCAAAGTCTTGAAATCTTCTCTCAAACGATTGTAATAAGGAGCTAATTTTAGATTCGTATTTAGAACAATTGATGGTGTCAATATTGAGTTTCTCTTTCAAATCTTTAAGTGTGGGAAAATGGTCAATATTTTCTGTGCTTAAGTTAATTAAAAACAGATTTAATTTAGCTTTAAATCCGCTTATCAAACTAAACATAGTCGGAAATGAACAATCTTTGCCTTGTAATTTGAGATTCAAAATATTGAGATAATTCGTAACGTCAACAAGAAATGCAAGATCACTCAACCAAGATGTATTCTTCAGTAAATCAGTTTCCAAAGGTAACACCCCTTTTTCCTCCAAAAATTCCACGACCTGCTCTCTCAAGTTGAAAAATGTTTTTAACATGTTGCCCCTTGAAAGCCATCGCACAGCGCAGTACAGTTGAAGCTCTCCATATTCACTGATTTCTTCTTCAAATAAAACTCTGAATTCACGTCTATTAAGAGCTTTTGCACGTATGTAATTTATGCAACGTACCACTGGATCCATAATATCATCCAATTTCATGTCCTTTGCACACAAAGCTTCCTGGTGGATAATGCAATGATACGAAAATAGTGTGCGACCCAAGAAATTCTGCAACAAAGCTACGCAACCTTTGTTTTTCCCGATCATTGCAGGTGCTCCATCAGTGCAAATACATATCATTTTGTCCCATGATAAGCCCTTTTTCTCAATACATTCCCTAATTTTCAATAAAATGTCTTTTCCTTGGGTTGTAGTTTCTAGCTGACAGAGTTCAAGTAAATCTTGCAATATATTCCAATGTTTATCAATACACCGCACAAAAATAGCCAACTGAGACCTACTCGTTAAATCGCAAGTTTCATCTAACGCCAATGAAAAGTATTTGCACTTTGTTACGATTTCTTGAATCTGACTGCTGATATCAACTGCCATCTCCTCCACCCTTCTCGTAACAGTGTGTCGTGAGAGTGAGACACTGTCGGCTTTAGCTTTGACGTTTTTATCATTACAGTTTTGTGCAAAGATTGTCAAAGCCTCTTTAATAATTTCTCCATCAGTAAAACATTTCTTCTTTTTCGCTAAAAGCAAAGAAATCTCGTAAGATGTTTTGACCATGGATTCAAGCTCGTCGTGCCTTTCAACGAAAATATTCTGTTGGTTGAATAGTTCCTTTTTCTTTTTCTTTAAAAAATCTTCTCTGATAGCACTACCAACAGGGTACTCTTTTTCAAAATTATTATGATTTTGCTTATAATGCCTTTCTAGGTTATATTTTTTTGCAACAGCTACTGTAGCGGAGCAAAGTAAACACATGGGTTTATGCGCCTTGCTTTCAATAAAACAATATTTATTTTCCCATTCATCATGAAAAACACGGTAGGTATCGGTCGATTTCGACGTACTTGGTTTGCTGTGAGACATACTGAAACAAACAACATTTGTTTATTTTCCTTTCTGAATAGGTACCTAATATGAATATCTACTTAAATTAGCTCATAATGAATAACATACCTTTGAACACCAATGTCTTCACTTATTTAAACAAAAACGATCAAATGTTTGATTCAGTTCTTCATCAACAAAATCACAACTTAAAAACATTATGTACTGTAAGCAGTGACGCGCGCTCTCGATTGTTTTTCGAAACACAGTGCGGGAACAGGTGAGCGCGAGGAAGCGCGGGCGGGAGGCTCAAAACAATACTTCGCTCCCGAGCTTACGCACACAAAAACAATGTACACGTGCATCTACACTCGCACTAAGACCAACCCGCCTTTGTTAGATAAAACGTCTTCCTAATCCTATACTACCACGTACAAAACACTTTTTCAACTTGGCGGGAATTTTCTGAATTGCTTGCGCGGGCCATTCAAAATTCGTCCGCGGGCCACATCGTGGCCCGCGGGCATAGGGTTGAGCAGCCCTGGGCTAGAAGATGGAGCTGATCACTCCTTCGCCTTGAAGAAGTGTCACTGGACTACGACCTAAACGTTAATACGTTTATTACGAATCTATGAACTGCATATAACTATTCTACTCTACTGATTCTACCTTATCGTTGTATTCGATCATCTTCATCTTTGTATCTACTGTGAACTGTTTGCGTAAGTTATCGACGTGTTTTTTTGAATCTGAGAGACTAGTCACCGGGGCACAGGTTTTGGGGTGGTGGTTGAACTGCAAACGCCGTTACGTTATGTTTGTTAGCGGGCTCTACATCTGCGGTCTGTGGTTCACTCTCTGCTCGGCTCGGATCCCCGCCTTCGTCCTCTTTGTTCTCCATATTTTCCTTTCCCCTTCCACTGCCCGTGCGGTAGGGTTTTAAATGTTTTGTTATTCCGTGTGGCATGTGTGTGAAGTTTCTTAGGTGTGCATTAGTGCTATCCATTTATCAATTTGGTTTTGGCTTCCCTTCTAAATTTGGTTTCGTTTTAACTATGGTGTCACGTCTGCTGTGTCTCTTGTTTTTAAAGTGTCGTGATAATTAGTTTTTAACGATCCCCTTAAAGGCAATTTTCGATCCATCGGACAAATTGGGGGGATCGTTTCTGAGGGCATAGTTGTGGCGGCCATATTAGTTTTATAGGCATAGGGTATGCCAAAAAGATACAAGGGGTCCAGAGTCCGGAGACAAACCTAAACTTCAGTCATTTTGGTTCTGCCAGCCATCTTTTCCGCCATATTGGATCCAGGTGAGATTGACCTTTGACCTTTACCCCAGTATCCTTTAATATTTAACACAAAAACTCCCAAAAAATCCCAAAAAATTTCAAAAACCCAATATTTATAATACATTATTATAAATATTATTTTAAAAATTATAAAATTAAAATTTTATATTTTTGATTTTAGAGGGGAAGAGGAACTGGAACCGATCAGCCACCATGTTATGATATCACCCAACAACCATTTTGGACCCAGATGACCTTGACCTTTCGCCTTGATCACAGAGAACTTGACCGCTGACCTTGATCCCAGTGACATGGAATAACCTTAAAAACAAACACACGAAATTTTTTTTTAAATATAATGAATTCATAAAAGTCACTGACTATGACCGCCATCTTGGATCCAGGTGAACTTGACATTTAACATTAACCTGGTTACTTATGACCTTGATCCCAAAAATGTGTCAAAAATCCCGAAAAATATCCTAACAATTATTAAATGACTAAAAATATATATTTTTTTAATTATTTTTTTGGAGCATGTGGGGCGATTGTGGAGCGGATTACGAAGGATTAGTGTGGATTGTTGTTTTTTGGTGTGTGGATTGGCGCGTGGGCTGTGATGTGGATTGTGGTGCTGATTATTGGAAATATTGTGAGATTTATCGAAATATTGATAGAAACACAAGTTTTTTATTTTTTTATAAAAAAAATTTTTGAGGATTTTATTTAAATTTTTAGAATTTTTTTTAGATGCAATGTTATCCAAGGTTATGGGCACAAGATAAGCGTCACAGATGTGAGGTCAAGCTGTATGTCACCCAGATCTTACATGTTGGTCGGAGTCATCAGTGCCACCTAGGTGTTGAAAATATAAACAAATGCTTAACGAAAAAAATAACATGGTGGGTGGAGTGAATTCGTCAGAATGACCAAAGGTGAGTGGGTTGGGGAGGTGAATCTTAATACAATGTGATTGATTGGAGAGGGTTCAGTCGTATTTTGTACATAGTGCTGTGGGGGCCCTCCGGAAATGAATTTTTTTATAAACAATTGTAAAAAAATTAAATTTTTAACATTTATTTTTATTAATTATTAGGAATTGTTTTGGTCTTTTCACAAATTTTTGGGTTCATGGTCATAGGTCACCGGGTTAATGTTAAAGGTCACGTTCACCTGGTTCCAAGATGGCGGTAGTTGTCAGTAATGTAATATACTCACTGCCTTTCATAAATTTATTTAATTTTTACAATTTTTTTTCGAGTTTTTGTTTTTAAGTTAATCCAAAATCACTTGCGTCAAAGTCAAAGGTCATGGTAAATGGTGTTATGGTCAAAGGTCAAGGACACCGGAGTTGTACAAGGGAGTTCCGTGACATCATAACATGATGGCTGGTCGACTCCAGTACCTCGTCCCTTCTAAGCGCAAACATTAAAAATTTTAATTTTATAATTGTTAAAACACATTTTTTAATATTTTTAATAAATATTTGGAGATCTTGTTTTGAATTGTTAAGATTTTTGGGATCTTTGGAAAATTTTGGGTTCAAGGTCAAAGGTCACTAGGGTCAAGGTCAAAATTCAAGGGCATCTGTATCCAATATAGCTGAAAAATTGCTGACAGAACCAAGATGGCTTATGGTTAGGTCTGACTCCGGACTCTGGACTCCTTGTATCGATTTGGCATACCCTATGCTTATAAAACTAATATGGCCGCCACTGCCCTGCACTCGAAAACGATCCCCCCAAATCTGTCCGCTGGATCAGAAATTGCCTTTCGGGGGATCGTTTTTGCAACTGGTGTGATCGGTAATCTTTTGAGGGTAAAACTAAACATTTTTAAGGGAAAAGGGAAATTTTAACGGAGATAATGAAATTTTGAGAGAAATTCAATTGATTTTAAGGGGAAAAAGGGAAATGTTAGGGGAAAGTGGTCGCTGGAGGATCGAAATGACAGACCATGAACAGCTCCGAGCTCCGATCCCAGGTACTGTTGCCTCAGACTTCCCTTTCTCCGAATACTGTTAAAATGTTTTATTCCGGAACGAAATTTGAACTCGTATCAAAAGTCTTAGATTCTACTAATCTTACTACTCGCCCCTACGATGTCTTGGAACAACTGAGGTATTAGATTTGTTATTTCAAAACATTTTACCTACGTAACTCTTTAACTTTGTAGTAATATTTGGGCATTTTAAGTGTTGCTAACTTTTACAGATGCCGGCTGCTACTGTTTTATATTTGAAGTAATGGTCCTAAGTGGCATAGATAACTGCCGCAAAAGAAAATAATTTTCTGTTTACAGTGGCAAAGAGAGCTTCGCACGGACTCGGCGGCATTTTTCGTTTCCAAAACGCGAATATGTAGGAAACCAGCAGAACTACCCAGTTTTGCCCGGGTATACTGAGGAAATAAGAAATACACGACTCCGCTTTAATGGTTTTGGGCTGGATAAGCCTGCGGAGATTCTCGAACCGGTTTCAAGGGCTTCCGAAGTAAAAATTTACTGGGACACGTTTTGGCATAGCGACACAGTATTTTAAGTGGGCTACTGAAGGGCATCCGTGTCAAATTTGGTCCAGATACGTCTGCTGGTGTAGAGTTGAGAGACATGACCTCGTTTTTGGGTTTTGGGGGTTTTGTGCTAAATGATGGAAAATAGGGGAGGGGGGGCGAAGCCCGTTTTGACCTACGCAGTATTTTAAGTTGGTTACTGAATTATATACCTGCCTAATTAGGTTAAGATACGTTGAGCAGTGTAGAATTGTAAAAGAAATATACATACACAAATGCATGCATACATACATAATATAAACATGCATACAAGCATTGGCATATATATATATATACATATAAATATATCGATTAGTACAGAAACGTTCCGTACTTTGTATTTACAGAGCTTAGCACTGGGTTTCGTCATCAAGCCTACTGATTGCGTTTCCGTGTATTAACTGTAAATTCCGCAACAATTTCCGTATTCTATACATACATTTTTAACGTGTAGTCATGCTCATGACTAAAGTTGGACTCAAAACGGTCCGTCGCATCCGTCAGTCGCCCGTCCGTCCGGCGGTCACGTGATCTTCAACCAATCACAGGGCACCTTTCTTTTCTATCCGCCAATCCGTCCGATATTTCTCAAACATTTACTTTCGATGGAAGGATGGACCACCGCCTTCTGACGACATTCCTTAGATTAGAATACGTACTTAGAAATAAAATGCAAGGCGGTAGATATGTGCTTATTTTATATTTGGTGGTAAATTCTTTAATTTATAATGTAAACAATAATTCAGTGTAAATTCTTAACGCATAAAATAAATATTTCACCAAAATGATTTTTTCTTGAATAAGTATTTTCAACCGAAATATACCTCCAACTAAAGAAAGATCACAATGTTGTATTTTCACACTGAAATTTTGCCTTGGGGAAGGATTGATGGACGACGGGTTGTTGTGAATCGCTTCCAACCAACGGATGATAACACAGACGGATGACTGACTGTGGAGGATGGTTGTGAGTCCTGCCTCAGTCGTGTTGCGAATACTGCACTGTCGTACGTGTCACTGCCGGCTTGCTGTAGGTCACCGCGCTCTGCCGAGCTGCGAGGAAGTTGAAGCTTTGCTTCTATGTCTACTTTCACGTGCAGAAAGGGTAAAGGCGACGGGGGGCCCCCCAACTGTAAAGCATACCGCGAACTACATGCTGGGAGGATAGTATAATGAATGACTCCGGACTATTTCCTAGAGCATAATTATGTTGTGTGTCAAAGTGATGTCTCATTTTATTTCAGGATTAAGGTGAACATTTGGAGTGAATTTCTTGATTGTGTAGGTGGTTTAGGAAAAATTCCTCACAAATTAAAAAAATAATATTTTGTGGTAAAATATGTTATTTTGAGGGACTTGTAACATTTTTAATTGGTAATATGGGCTTCGGCCTCGTTGGTTACGTGAGACATTTATGTTTTGCAATATATCTCACAGTAAGGAATTAATTAGTTTATTTGTCTGTTGGTGGTGATATAATCTCGTCGACAGCGAGGTCATTAGAGACGAAGCAAGTTGTTTAGAGAAGCAGGGGCGGGGAACGGGCCAAGAATCGTCCATGGCATGTAGTAAATAACCACCCCAGCATTCGCCTGGAACAATTCCGGTGAAACGTGGAGAACCGAGATCAGAGTGGTGGCCGGTCAGACTTTGCTTCGAACCTATGACCTCCTGAACGCGGGTCACAAGGTTAACCAGTGCGCTACTAGGTTACAGCAGGTGGTGGGCGCAAACCCTCAACGCCCCACCATTGTCAGGCCGTGGCGGTCACGGACGCCGATGACCTTGAGGCGGGAGAAATATATTCCAGCCGCGACCTCGAGCGTTCGAGGGTCATTGAAACTCACGTTTCTTCCAGGGTCCTCTGTGGTCATCGGGCGCATGCGACCTGGAGGCCGAACCTGTGGTGGATACAGTCCGGCGTCCAGCGGACATGTCACTTTTACACGAATACGTCTTTAAAATCAAACCGTCACGTGAAAATGGCGATGTAGCGTTTGCAGGGATTTATCATATCTCGGTGACCAATCAACCGATTTCCATCAAATTCTCCACACAAGTAGCTCTACGGTAGGCCATGTAAACTTACATTTTTTTCCTGTGGCTCAGTCACATATTTTCTAAATAAATACCCTGTTAATATTTTAGTTTAATAAACCCCATCGTTCGGAACATTAGACTGATTAAATCCGAAGTTTATGGCCCGAACTCGACCTCCGTAATGCAGTGGATTGCACGCTAGCTTATAGTATGAGGTTTTCTGGGTTCAAGTCCCGGGTAAGGAATGTGTGTATTTTTAATTGTCTCCCTACAGTTGCATAAGTTTTTGGTATCATTTCTAAAGTTATTGCTTTAAAAAAGAATTCAAGTACTTCCTAACAACTCAAATTTTAAGAAATTATTAAAAACTTAATTGCGCCCATGTTGAGAAACCCATGTTGCAGGGAACTCTATTCCAATAATATAACTTCCTGACTAACAAAAATATTCAATTTAATGTCGTCTCCTTCCACTAGAATGCGAACATGACCTTGAGTTGGTGCCGCGCTTGCTCGAAGCTCGGGGTGAGGGCTCGCGGCAACTGATGGTGATTTTGAATACGAGCTAAAATTTTGGGGTACTTTATCTCGCGACTCCTGGGGTGATAACGCGCTTATTTTGGTGCTAAACACAGTATACAGGTTGTCAGGTAATTCGCGGATACGGACTGTACCACACAAATCTGCGATCAAAAATAAGTAGGAAATACTCTTCGGTGAAAATGCATAAAACCCTTCGTTTACAAGAAAAACGCGATGAAATGTCCAGAAACGATTGTAGCAAACATGTGGTTTTCCAATTAGATAAATGTGAGGCGATGTGGCAACGCTGCAACTAATGTGTTGGTCGTAAGGCAACGACAAGAGAACTTAGCCGAGCTCAGCAGTAAATGTATCTTATTTTTTTGTTAAATTTAACTTTTACTTAAATTTTATCATTAAATTATATTTTTCTTCATTTACAACTAATATATATAAAGACAGTGACAAAATATATGTGTTGGTAATGCCAAGTGCGAACTAGTTCTCATGCACAATATTATTAAACTGAATGCGCACGAATGCGGTGCGTTGGCCACTCTGGTGTAATTTTCTAAGTTTTGTTTATACGAGGCGGCGGAATATCCTGGAAGTATAACTTTAGCAGCGCTTCAGAAGCGTTTTAAGTAACCGTGAATGGAGTACAATATCTCAGCAACCTCGTCTGCCTCAAGTATGTTCAGTAGACGGGAGGAAGCTTGCCACAATACCACTTTAAAGTTGCGCTTGTTGTAATGCAGTCAGAATGAAACGGGATAGCTGCAGGTAAATTCCAAGACTGCATTTAGCACTGGCATCAGAGAATAATAATTGGGAAATGGGCAGCACTGAACGTGGTAATGGATACAAACGTCACAATTACAACAGAATTCGCGATACTGGAAAAGGGGTAAGCAATTATTCCAATCTGGGCGTCAAGTACCTATCGGTGAAGCGACTGGCATTGTAAGTTATAAATCCTGATGAACGTCTTAATTATGGTAGGAATATTTTCATAAGATAATATCTGTTGCAACGTACCAGAATATATCCGGCAGCTACGGATCATTGTTGTTCATGGCGGAATGACACAACTTTATTCGTTTTAATAGTGGCTAAAATAATTATGTTAACACCAGAAACGCGAAATAAAAATCTTACGGCTTCGTTTTACATTCACAATAATTTGTGGTAATTCTTATTCCTGAAGATACACTAGAAGTGGAAGTATTTCGTCAACGGAAAGAGCTGTTAAAAGGCAGCACCTACTAAACATAATAAGAGAGTAGCAGTTTTAGTATTAATTTTCTTTTGTTTGATACAGCGGATCAAGTTATATCCTTCAGTCTTTCATAGCACCATAAATAGCCTTTCCTTTCNATTTTCTTTTGTTTGATACAGCGGATCAAGTTATATCCTTCAGTCTTTCATAGCACCATAAATAGCCTTTCCTTTCGTTAATTTAAGTGAAGACCTTGAAGTTTGATGGTAGGCTTTAGATAACGTTTGCATGTCAGCTATTGTAAAATAACCCGAGTTAATATAAATAGAGTTAATTTTATTCCTACGTAAATCTGGGATTTATGATATGTTAACACCTACTGTATGAGATAGAGCAACCATTTATTACTATTTGTTCACTTATAAAACATTCTACACCATTTTATGATTTTACCTAGATCATTATGAAATAATCCTTTGGAAAAAAAATTTCTGCTCTAAATATAACACCTGACCGAAAAAACTGTTCCGCAATAAAATACATATCTGAGCATGATAAACTGATATATACTATCCACTAGAATCGCAAATATCATTGGTGCACGCCCTCTAACACAGCTGATCAACAACAGACATTAGTTGGCATAAATTGTGACGTATGTGTGGATAAGTGAGGTAAATTCATAGCAAAGCAGTTAACAGAAAT
This sequence comes from Clitarchus hookeri, assembly GCA_002778355.1. Taxonomy (NCBI): domain Eukaryota; kingdom Metazoa; phylum Arthropoda; class Insecta; order Phasmatodea; family Phasmatidae; genus Clitarchus; species Clitarchus hookeri. The sequence goes on from NQII01000045.1 coordinate 1,304,726, forward strand.
TTCTATCCTCCACTGACGCATGTATGCGTTTCACATTTGGCCTGTTGGAAGCAATGATTTCGCTACAGAATTTCGCCATGTTTTGTAACTGTTACCAAGGAAAGTCTGCAACTTGTCAGTAAGCATCTGTTATACATAAATTGGTTTTTCTTTTCTGGCCAGGCACAACCCGAGTGCCATCTCGTTCATTGTAATTAAGATTTAATTTTGTCTTTTGGCATAGATATTTTCTGCTCTGAATAATTCCGAAGCCAATGAATTTTATTAAATTTCATAATTTCTTCCATCAATGTGGTTTTATAATTTCAGTATCTAGGGCCCTATTCTCTAACTTGAGCTTGCTTAAAAGCAGTAACAGTGATTGTCTTTATGATAAAGAGGGCCATAATGATGGCTTCTCGGAAGCATCTTTATATGGTATTCTGTAAGCCTTATCTTTATTGATGGCTTGGTGCATACATAATCCTTTTGCAACGCAGCGGGCCGTGTTTTGAAATCAACGATTTGCTTGTTAAATCATATATTTTTTCCGTTATTACAAGATGTGTGTGTCACACATGTTGTTATTATTTTTAAGTTTCAACTATAAATGAAATTTTTTCTTAATACATTTTCAAATAATACATCTAAAATAAATTACTTATATCTTTGGATACAAGATTTCTGATGTGCCTAATTCATTTTGAGCATCAAGAGATCGCAGCATTGACCCATGGCTGGATCCGTCATTTGTAAAGATGATGATTTATAGCAGGAAAAGTTAACGGCTGTTTGCTATTATTCAACGTACTGTACTCATATCCAACGCTTTTCGTTCTGTATGAAGCTACTATCCCATTTCACTGGTCCAATGAGGATTCTGTTCTGTAAGGCAGAACAGAAATATAAATATACTACTTTAATAAAATCCAAAACCCCTTTATTTTTGCGAAAGTATACCAGATTAAAATTAGTATTTCACATTTCTGGGCCATTTTAAAACTTTTTTTTTCTCCCGTGGAACGTATTTGCTAGAATTAACCTCAACACACCGACCATTTTCTTTCCACTTTGGTACATTAAGACATAATGTTGGCCTGCCTTTGTATAAAGATACTCATGAGGCATACAAAAGACTGCCATGGCGAAATATTGAGTTACAGAATACCGTTTCGCCTCGTAAAGAAAGTTAAACGGTAAATGTCTTTCTATAACACCGTGAGGAATTACAGAATAATTCCCCTGTTAACACTCAGGCGTCGACCTTACAGGCTTGCTTCTCACTGAAAACACCGACGCGTGTTCGTCCTCATCAGAATGCACTGTTTACAGATGCGAACACGACCAAAATTATAATTATTAAATAAAAATCCTACCAGGTTAAACCCAGTTTGGTCAGCGTCCTGCCTGGCGAAATCATGATGGCCAATATATATGTAAAACGTACATACATACATACACACTTAAACGCATTCAAAATTACCGCCAATCAAGAAACGGCTACGTCAAAAACCATACATCATTCTACATGTTGCTATGACAACTATCAACAAATTTCTATTGCATTACGGCTTTCGTAGACATAAAAAACATTCAGCGAGTTATAATGACATATAAATGCAATCCAATAAAAAATTAAAATNATCAACAAATTTCTATTGCATTACGGCTTTCGTAGACATAAAAAACATTCAGCGAGTTATAATGACATATAAATGCAATCCAATAAAAAATTAAAATTCTGACTGAAATGATCTGAACAGTAAATTACACAAGGAATAAAATTATTAATACCGATGCCAAATTACACCCTATATAAGAAATAAATGAATATTATCTATCCAACACGTAAATAAATGTAGTATATTAAATTCTGCAGAATTGCCATTTTAAGACGTTATCTTGTAAGCAAAGGAAGTAAAAAGGAAAAAAAATTAACTGGAAAATAAATATTGGCGCACACTTAAAAGCACTTAAGTTGTAAAATATCAATATCTTGAATATCTCTCCTTGAAAAAAGTAGATAAATTAAAAATAAAATGTAATTTGCTATTAAAACTTAAATTTTTTATGTACTTTCTGAATGCTTTCGAAGTTAATGTTTTAAATATCGAAATTGTAATTGAAATGCCTCTAAAATGAGTGCATAAAATTTGGGGAGAAAAATTTAAAGTATCAGCACACGAGTGAGATAAGATTTTGTCAGGCAATGAAGTGGCATATTTGCTTGTTTGTACTTTGGGGGATGTCGATAACTGTAGTCGCATAAAACTACTGTGCTATATATGCTACAAAACTTATTTGAAAATACAAAATTTTAAGTGATTCATGAAACAGATTTAGGAACAACTTACTAGAAAATGGCGGTAATTAATAGCGTTCACTAATTCTAATGAATTTGGTTATGTAAAAATATAATGTTTAGATAATATGACATTAGTCTGTATAAGTTACTGAACGTTTACGTATCACCAATAATGGCTGAAACGCGCTGTATTAACCACATTATAATTCAGTATACATAATCGTGTAAACGTTGCACTGAAGGTTCATTTTGGCCGGTACTGTACTCTGAAAGGCTCAGTGTCCAGTTGTATTCCCTGTGGATTACTGGTTCTTAATACGTGCCATTGCTTTTGGTTATGGCATGTTGATATCTCCGCTGCCGAATACGAATAATATGTATAACTCATTTGTCGGGATAAAGGAAGAAGTAGTGTGTCAGTTTGAGTTGATCACGTCTCAAAAATATCTTATTTAAAACTGAAAGAGTTGAATTAACGCAAGGAACTTATTTTGCAAACTTCTCAGGTGGTATTTGCCGGACTGTAACGCAGTTAAAGTATTTTGCATGAACCTGTTGGCGCCCCATCCAGTATTTTCATGATCAACACCTGAGATCACTTCCGTTAATTTATTTATATATTATTCTGTGTCCTACTTTAAAGATACGCTATGTATTTTAGTAAGTACGACGCCCTCAGTCAACGGAAATAACAAAAAAAAAAAAAAAAAGTGCGGATTGAAAAATTTTCTACTAGTGTGCTGCTCCATCCCTATCGCTGAAAAAATCGCATAACCGGAAAAATCAACGCATTGTTAAGAAGCCTAGAGCGAATTGCAATTTGGGAAGGACACAAGAGTCCTGAAAAACGATACGTTTTACAGCAACCTCCCGTTACGTTTGCGTAAATTTTAGAAATGAACATTCATGACATAAACACTAATTGCAACTGTTTCACAAAATAATTTCTAATTTGGAATCACGTCTTATATTTGATTCGAAATACTTGATCTATTGACGACGTGCAGTTAAATACGTCGAGTTATTTCATCTGGTGGGTGAGTTATATAAACTCGCTGATAACTTGAATCACGTGAAGCTTCTTTTAACGTCTACGGGCAGCGGTGGCGTAGTGGCCAGGGCGCTCGCCTCCCACCACGGCGATCCGGGCTCGATCCCCGGCGGGTTCACTCCAGGATTTTCGCATGGACGATACCTCTTGCCGGCGGGTTTTCTCGGTGTACTCCCGTTTCCCCCGCCCTTGCATTCCAGCGC
>NQII01000045.1:1308356-1341066 GCA_002778355.1 Clitarchus hookeri
CCCCCCCCACACACACACCATTATTATTTTCTAACCTCTAAAGAAACACGTGTAATACGTTCCATGCGGCAACCAACCATTGCCAGTACCGATACGGCAGCTTACATAGCATGGGTTGGTTCTTTGCAGCAGTGCGTTAACGCCCTCGTGTACGAACAACACGTGCACAGTTTGCACGGAGTTTTTGTTCGCAGCATCTCGCGCGCGGGCTGGACGGGAGTTGAGCCGAGAACCGGTTCTGCTCGGAGTAGGCGGGCACGTAACGCTGGGTCTGGAACCGTGTGGCCATGTTGATCACTCGCGAGCCGGATGAAGCGACCTGTTCGTTCCCGGCATCTCGCAGATGTTGCCCGGGGCTGCGCACCGCCGCTCGTGTACCTCGTTAAGTAAACCGGTCACAAAAAAAATTCTTCATTTCGCATATGTGCGAAACACCATTCAACTTGTCGACATTACGTATAAGTACTTTTCTCCCTTGAAAATAATTTTTAACGCACATTTTTTTGCATCCTGGCATTACCAAAACCACAATTTTAGTGTTTTTTTGGGACATACGAATAAAATTAACGAAATAATTTACCAGAAAATTAATTACGGTATACTTAGCAAACAAAATTTTGAAGAAAAAAAATAAATTCTGTAATTATAAATTATGCAATAGTTTCCTAATTTTGAGATCTTTTAAAATTACAAAAACATTTTATAGCGTTATTTCAAAATTTCATTGAAGTATTTCTTGTTACGTGATATCAGTGTTAGTGGATTATTTTTTATTATTTGTGTGGCACAAAAAAATACTAAAATTGCAATTTTGGCAGGACGCTGCGTAAAAAAAATATCTGTCTAAATTTACTATGAGAGGAAATAATTCTTGTAAGTAATGTCTAAGTAAAACATTCTGTAAAATTATAAAATAACAACTTTTTCGGTGACCTTAAGGGCGTTCAAGAGTTAAAATTTATCTTCAAAATTTTAAACATATCCCATGCTTTTTCGTTACGGTATGAAATTATGCCCTGAAAGAGGATTACAATCTAGGGAAATGGCTTTCCAATAAAGTATAAAAGAAGCTACAGGAATTTTAAATTACTTTAATATTACGTAGAAAACTCAAAACTTAGCAGAATTCTGACGTTAGGGTACCGCTCAAAATAGTTTCTCATGTCATTACACTGCCATGGATATTATACTTGGATGTTCGTTTAGCGGATCGCCCGTATTTCTATTTTAAATTATGGATAAAAATTTTATGTTAAAATGGCTTGAAGTAAAACATGAACCGCAGGCGAGCCTAGGATCGTATTTCAATGTAATTTCTACATGCCACTCTTGTGACTTTAATAAACACTTTAGCTTAAAGCTTACTTCGTTTTATAAAAAAACATCTGTGAAATTTGTACGAAAGAATATTTTAAGTTCAAATTACCATAGTTACGCTAGAAACATAAATAATTTTACTTTTCAAATTACCGGTCATTTTAATAAGTTATCGTCGAACAATATCGTGTCACGAAACCACAAAATATCTTTAAAATATATAATAACATCGTTTTATATCTTTAACAGCTTTGATACTCTTTTGGGAAACTACCAACTTGAGAGGGCACTGTATCCTTCCTGTCACAAGGACGCGTGTCACTGTACGGAAAAATTTCCTTTTTTATGCATAGAGTAGGGAGGTGCATAAAGCGGAAAGTGCCATGTACTTAAATCGAACTATTTCACTAGCAGCACCTATCTCAAGGAAACGGAACTACGAGCTGAAAGAGGTATCGACTGTGACTTACGTTACAAACGAGACTTTTAGATCTAGCTTAAACGATTATTGCAATGCTTGCCAACGTACATAATCTATAGCTACTTTTTTATATTTGCTTCACTCTTTATTATTTTTCAGTGCACCCTGTTGAATAAATAATGAGTATTAGACTGTAAATAATCGCACAATATATCAGTGTCAGTATTTATTTATGGTTGTGCATGTTTTATAACGAGATAAAATATCTTGTCATTAAATATCTCGTTTCCTGAGCGTGAATAGACTGCATCGATAACTCAACACTTTTTTCTCGTGTGATATGTAAGACGTATAATTTCATCCATTTCAAGGCAATCGGGAACAAAACACAATTTATTCTTCCCTTTTTATAATAATAAAAAAAAAAGAATCATGGCACTTTAAAGCACAATAAATAACTATTGTCTGTTAGCGCCATTATAAACCACGTGCGTAACTGTTCTGCTGTGATTCTTATTGGCTGTAGAAAGAAAAGTGACAACCGTTACAGCAGCTATTTATGTTTTGGTGACGTAACTTCTACAGACCACAAAGAAATCATTCCTCTCATTAGTGTTTCGTCCCACTAGTTTTATGTAAACGAACGTTACATGTATAAAGGAAGGCCCACAGGCTTGGACAATCCACATAGATAACAGATGAGATGCGATTTGGATTTTCAGAAAGTTGGTTGGTACGAATGGTGATGTTCGTGTATTGGGTCATGTACAGTATGTTAATTGTGCTTAATTATATGTATGTTATTTAACAAAAGTATTTTCATTTACCCACTCCAGATCCCTTCAACACATTCGAAAACAGGTTTGACCTTGAACGTCAGTTGCAAGTTGGGACGTGCCAGCCTGCTCCAGGAAGTTGTTATCTTTAGCTTATCAGTTTTGGCGGATGTACATCTGTTGATTATTTAACGTATGTGGATCGGTTTAATTGCTTCTCTTTGGACATGTTCTTCCCACCACGTCTTGAAATTATCGTTGTCGAGAACCCAAAGCCTGTATGCCACGATAACTTTTTCCGTGCCATCTCGGGCGGAATCTTCCTCGAGACCTGCTGTCCGAGCCTGCGTGCGAGCAGTTGTGGAGGGTTCTTTGGAATAACCTATCCAACGATACTTGTTGCCCCACAAGTAAAGAAGAGTGCATTTGTTATTATTTTTCTTCTACAACTGTGATCCGGGAACAATCTACACGCACGACTTCAGTATTATGCACAGAGCATAATCATTTTGTTGCCATAGCTGGAACATTTCGTGTTAGATAAACACGACTGTTTACCATAATTTTCACACAATGCTGCGTTTGAACCAGTAAACACTTTCGTATTTTTATTTACTATTTATTCTTGCTTAATATGTATTTTCGCTCTTTCTCAAAATTAAATAAACTAAATGATTCTACCACGCTCTTTCTCTCTTCCTCTCTTCCTCTCTCTCTCTCTCTCTGATTGGCTAAAATTTCAAACTTTTAGGTAACATTCCATCGAAATTTGTACACGATCAATTACGAAAGCATCCACGAAAACGATCAGCAGATTGCCAAATCTTCCGTAGAACCATTCACGCAAGCAGCCGTCCAGGCTGGCATGGAATCGTCCAAGGAATCAGACATCGTGACACAAGGGCTTAAGAGATGAGGTAGACATATTTTCTTCTGCAAAAGCCCCCAACGTTTACTCGTTCACAGACAATTGAACTATCAAAACTACATGGCCATCAGTGATGAATGTGTCCGTTAACACTTGGTTTTCAACAGAAACGCCCCAGTTTATTTTAAAATATTTTGACTTATTTCAGTGTATTCTAGCTCACAGAGAGTGCAAAATCGTTTCAAAGCACTAAAATACAAATATTTTCAAACCCCAGAAGCTGTTAACATTTGTATTAAAAACAGCAGTGCAGAGTTGAAAAACCGAGAGTAATTACACTCTAAGAAATTATTCACAATTTTTTTCCCCCGTACGTTCATGGTAGCATTCCGGAATTTGCTCATAAATGAGTCAAATGAGTACGGAATTTCCTAACTGTATAAAATCGCGGTGGTAAACATTAAACATCCCAATATTTGCAGCTTGATGTTTGGAATTATTTCCATACAGCGTATAGGTTTAAAACTTCCATTACAGTTAAGGAAGTTTACTAGAAAATTTTTTTTACAGTGTACTGTGAAGCGGGCATGCGTACTCTACTTCATATTTTATCTACAGTAAACATAGTATGTCAACAATACAAATGTTACATACGTAACTATGTCAGTATTGTTGAACTGTTGAGATGAGTGATTATGGCGGCTCGTAACAACGAGGTCTCGAGAGCCGATGACGGTAAAATTACGTGAGAATACTCAAAATTGTACTTCTGTGTGTATAAAACTTGAATAACACCGATTACAACTACTGCTTATTTCAAAGTTACCATTTAAGTAGTACGCTATGTAATAAAATGATTTTCATATCTCGCTGAAAAATTTTCTGTGAATAGTTCACTTATGATCAAATATGTGCAGCTTCGTCAAGTTATTTCAAAAGTGCCCAATAAACTTAGAATGTTCTATACTCGAGTATCGTACATTTCCTTTCTCCTGTAAGCGAGTCGTCTGACATTTTTTTGCGTACTGCGTTTATAGTGAATTGATTTTACCTGACGGCGATGTAGCTCTACCTAAAATGCCAAATCTTCAATTCTGCGAACTAGCCACTCGACTGCGCAAGGCCCCTGCTCTCTCATGTAAGCGCGACAGTAATCGGCCGCGACTCTAACAACGCGCCTGCGCTAACAGGTAGATAGAGGTTAAGGCCCCCGTCTAACTGGCGCTTGAACTGCGTTGCAGAGTGTTCCAAATACACGTTTTTCAACGAAACTATTAAGCGTGCGTCCAACGTGCTGATCTACGAAAAGAACACACACTTCAGACGAGAGCTGTTAAGTACTTTCAAAATATCACGTACGTTAGAAACATCCATCCAGAGTACTCCAAAACCGCTAAAAAAAACGGTCTTTCCAAGGCGCTGTAGCTCAAAATGCACTCATAAAATACATACAAAACTACTATAGGGGCCTGCGCTGAACCTTCCTAAAGACTTCCCACTAATAAAATAATATGGTCACCGCTGAAAGTCCCATAGGTACACGCAGCACGACGAGAACACTGCACGCCAGTTCAGAGCCTTGCGCTTAGCGGCGATGGCGTACTTGATGCGCGTGGCAATGTCGTCCTTATCGCTCCCGCGCTTCTCGGCCTAAACGTGGGAAAAAGTTCCAGGTAGACGGGGGCCTTAATTGCACACTCACCACACAGTAACGGTAGCGATGCTGACGCGGTAGTCGCACGCCGTGTTTTTTTTCCGTTCGTGAACACACCTAGGTGGCACGCGAAGTCGGTATGATACACAGACTCAAGATGAGGTAGGCCGATCTCGCTGGCTGCGCACAACCAATCTCCGTGTCTCAACACTGAAATGCTTTTCTGCCAATACGGCTAGCAAAAGATGGCGTGGTTTCGATTTCGGGTTAGACTATTAATTAGTATGCTTTGAGATGTATTTATACTGACAATAACCAGTTTAAAATGCATTTTTATTTAATTCAAATTCGTAAACGTATTTTATTAGTATAATAGTTCTTGTCATTTGAAAATTAAGATATAAACAAACACGTTCATCACTGTTGACCATGTGACTTTGACAGTTTATTTTTGCGTGGGTCAATGTTGGGTATAAGCGGTCTACCTCATATTTAGTCTTTGGTACGACACCACACGGTGAACTATCTTGAAGATAACAAGAAGTTACTGATATATATATATATATATATATATATAGTCCATTCTGCAATACAACCCTTTGGCTTTTGTTGAGTGAAATGATTTCAGTTCATATTTTCATATAAAATGTAAATTCAGAATAATCAACAATAAAAATCGGTACTTACAGGCATTGACGGGTTTCAGAAAATAAACATGTTAGGAATATGATGTTCTCCGCAGAAAAGGTCTTCACTGTTTGCGTAGTGTTACTACTTTTAAATTTTATAGTTATAAAATAATACAATCGTAAAATAATGGGTTGGAAATTATCAAACACCGAGTGGTTACATCGTGCCTCTACAGTTGTCTCAATAGGTGGGAACAAAATAAGAATTTACGCTTGCAATACAATCCGTTGGCTTCTGTTGAGTGAAATGATTTCTCACGGTTGCAGAACAAATTGTCGAAGGATTCAACTAGAGTGAGTGCATTTCAAATACTTCAAGTTTACCGCATGCTGCTTCCTGTTTCACTTGGAGTGACCTAGGATTTAAAATGTTACTAAAAGGATGCGTTCACTTTTCATTAAAACAGTTTTCTTTAAGTAAGTGGAGAGTGAAAGAGTAACATTTTGTGTAACATAGTTACAATTTTCTCAAAAGTTTGTGGGCTAAACCAGGTTCGTTAAGGGACGGAAGTCTTAATTAAATAAAAATGTTAATTATGGATTTCTAATATATTTAAAATAACTGCAACTAAAAATTCTCTCCCCTCAGTACCTCAAAATCAAAAGTTATCACTTTATATTTACAATTAATGAATCAAATGAATACCATTTACTATTCCCTCAAAGTAAATAATGTAATTCAATAACTAAAACCGATCCAATAAACTGTGTATCAAAACACATTGACTTGCTTTATAAATTATATGTCCATATTTGACAGTTCCAATATTTACAATAAAGTCCGTATCACATGTTCATTCTATCCCACCACAGTTGTCTAGATCCTACCAGACCGCAATGCTCTAAAGTTCTCCGAGCGCCCTCATGCACAGTAGCCTTCATTCGTCGGGTTTCACGCCCTCTCGTCCGGTTACACCACAAGCACCTCGTCCTCCATCGTCTCGCAATCTCCCATCTTCGTCCGTCCTCTTCACCGATGTCCCTCACCACACTCGATTTCGTCCGGTTACTGCGCTCAGCCAGAAGACTTCTACCAAGACTCCCGAACCTTGGATCACCGCATTATTTAAAGGGTCGTTGGCCATCACCCAGAAATATTTCTGAATGCCGCGTTGGGCCGAGGGTCCTAGTTCCCAGAATGTTCTTGCGCATCCTCTAAACTCGTCGTCTTCTCCAGCAGGTGGATGGGCTGCGACGCCAGCCAGGAGCCGGGCGACGCAACGGGACAGACCACCTTATGGAAGAGGAGGGTCGAGGTGGTTCAGCCCTCCCACAGTGGAGGCCTGTGCGTAACGGGATCTCCTGCGCGAGGCGAGAGGTCACGCACGTAACAATACTTAAGAGTAATAAAAGGTGTAATTGAAATATATGAAATTACTAAAAATTCTAGCTTTTTTGCGTGTGTTGGAACGATACACAACGGTCGAAAATAACAAAACAAAGTGCAGTACTGGTACTGCAATCCACCCAATTTACTGAATCTGTAAAGGACACTTTGTACACCATCATATACATATATTAGTTTGAACAGTTAATTATAATTTTTTTTCTTGGCAAGGAATGAGAAACAAAAGTATTTTTTTAAAACTAAACCTGAAACTGTAACTAACTGCAGTTTAAATGCTATCATTCCAATACAGAAATTGTTTTAGAAACATTCTTTATATATTCGAATTCAAATTTAGCGTACGAAGAGAATCCAGAACCCATCGACGTCTAAAGAAACGTTCTACAACGTGGCAAAATATTTCTTTCTCGTTATCAAACTACGCGGAAGGCAATAACTGACGAATCTTTATTAATAGTACGCCTTGGGCTGCTAAACCTAAGTGTTCCGGCAGAACGATCATTATAGCCAAATAAGACTATGTAGTTTGAACCACTCTCTATCTGGTTCTCGTTAATTGAGTACTTAAAAAATCGTGCTGTACGATAAAAAAATTACAAATTGCACATATTTTAAGAGAAATTTTGTCTGAAGTACTTTCTGTAATACAGACAAGAAATTACGAGAAAAATATTATGGTGCGTCTTAAACCCGATTCAGATTAAAGTAATTGAGCTTGTAATGTTAACTTTGCGTTAACGCTTTGTAATATTTTATTTTATAGCATCTTAGCCATGTTTACATTGGAGTCAAGAATGGGTCGTCTTTGTTAAGTTATGTGCCGTTTTTGTTGGCACTCGCCTGTCTATAATACTTTATAATTACATATTTGTTTTATTTTATGTAGGACATATAATAATTCTCAGGGTTTTTTATATGGTTAAGTTCCTCTTGTCTGACCTATCTTTGTTATGTCAACTATATTTTAAAATACGTATTTTGTTTGAATCAATCGTCTCCAGTGGGCAATGTATATATTGTGACCTTGATAATTAGTGTAAGAAATATAATAGCAATGGGAGCCTTTGTTTACTTTAGTTTGCCACTATTTTTTAAATATATGTAAATCTGATGCTAGAGCGCCAAGTCTGTGGGTGTTATGTTCCGAATTTATCTGTTCACCAGTATTACTGTGCACAGTCTATAATACTGTTATTTAATTCCGTAACATTGTAAAATTTTATGGTTTAATTCATGCTCTATACTTGCTGATAATTTAACACAGTAATAGTCGCAGAAATGTTTAGTTTAAAAAAATTATAGCTTACACAGATTAGCGGTTTACTGATGACCACTCCGTGATCGTTTAGTTTATCGAATGGTCAAGAGAAACGAACGCAGTAACCCAGGCAAGTCGCATTCTTGTATTTGTTATGTGGTCATTTCCTTATTTTCCACTTTTCATTCAGCCATGAAAAATGCATTTTAAAAATTGTTTGAAGTAGTTCTTTTGCATCATGCTGTAATATAGAAATGTCCGCCTTAGGGTAGGAGTTACTGTTGTGTAAATGTTTGTTTCTCCCGTTGGTTATAGTATTTATTATAACCATTGTTTTATCTCCATTTATTAACGGCACAGAGGTTCCAGCTGTGGAGATGATACTTAGCTCATTTATTGATGTTCTTGTGACGGGTGCCTGCTTGTTTCTCGGCTGAGCTATATTTCGCCTGCTGACTTCGGAGTCATTCTGCACACCCATGTCATCACGATATCCCCGTACACCTGCTGAATTCTAGGAAAGCTTTAAACATTTATTATATCGGCTTGCTTTGAATACAGCGTGGGTGGAAGTCAGTTAGTCTCGTTAGTCCCGTGCGACGCAAAATTTTCGGAAATTTAGTGAGTGAATGAGTGAAGAGATTTAGGCGGCTCTTAACATCGAGGTCTTGAGAGCCGATGAGGGTGAAGTGAGGTGAGTATGGAGCAGCGTCGGAATGAAGGGGCGGGGGAAACGGGAGATCCCCGAGAAAATTCGCCTACCAGTGGCATCGTATGGCACGATTTCCGCACGTGAAATTTCGGGAGCGACCCCGTCAGGGATCTATGTCAGTTCGTCCAGGTGGAAGGCGAGAAGTCTAACCACTAAACCGCCATGGGCCCTTAGAATCTTAGTGAAAAAGTACGCTTTTAGTATGCGTTTTTCGTTTACCAGGCACAAAATTTAAAAATGCATTACATTTTAAAATGTAAAATTTGTTGTGTACACAAGTCATTAACTTTACTCACAAAGTTATAGTTAATTATATATTTGTCATGTGTTAATACGTGCTGAACTTTTATATTGTTGGGTGCTCTTTTGACGATTTGTAATTGTTTAAATTTACATCTATATCTAATCCCGTGTTTCAATTACTTACAAACATTTGCCGTTGTTGTTTCAGGAGTAACACTTATTCTGTGCGCTTAATTTTATGTATTGAACTTTGAAGACTAGGGCTTACTGTAATGTTGTTGGTGTCATCTAGGGTGACCTTCCCCTTTGAATAATAAAGTAATATTTTGATATACCATTGAAACAATAATTTTTTTGGAAGGTGATTTTTTATTTTTATTTATTATATATTTATTTTTTATTTTAATAATTTTTTATTTTTTACTTAATTTCCTCTTGGTATAAGCGATTACCGTAACTTTACTTTGGTGATTTTTTTTGTGTACAGGATGGACTACGGGGCTCGGCCTTTGGCTTTACCATACTTTTGAGGAAACCGGTTCAAAAAATTAAAAACTTATTCCACTCTCCTATTTTTACCTTTCTACTTCATGTCGTGTCGAGTTGAGCTCAGTGGGCGTTCCTTGACTTCCGGTAACGGGGAATCCATGTTGCTTCTAGATCTTTGACAAGGGGATGGTAGAGTTGTAATTCAGTGGTGCCAAATGGGCTGTACCTGGGATCTGGAAACAGTTTGTGTGTATATTAATGCCCTTTTTCATATACAGATATTTATTGTACGTATAAAAACATGTATTGTCTTATAATAATTCTAACATTCCTATCCATGTGTTAATAATAACTTTTTGCTCTCACCTAAATTGACACCTATTTGCGGTCATTTATTTTCTTTAAAATATTAAATTAATGAGATTGTTAATTTGTTTATTATTCAAACAAGCACAAATGTAAGTGGTAAGAAACTTAAACTCAAATTACAGTCCGTACCAGTAACACAATAAATTCACACTCACGTTGCTAGTAATAAAATTAATTCAGAAAACAAACACCGCTTTCTTTAATCTGCTTGGCTGACACCATGTGAACGATATGTTATGTTGAAGGAAAATTGAACTTAACGTCACTCTTTGAGACCGCGGTGGCTGTGCGGTTAGCCTGCTAGCCTCCCATTAATGCAAACCGGGCTCAATACCCGGCAGGGACACTCCCGGATTTTCGCAAATGGGAATCGTGCCGGACGATGCCACTGTTCGGCGGGCTTTATCGGGGATCTCCCGTTTCCCTAGTCGTTTCATTCCGGCGCTATTCCATACTCACCTCAATCACCCTCATCGGCTCTCAAGCTCTCGCTGTTAAGAGCCGCCCAAATCTCTTCACTTGCTCACAACCAAGTAATAAAAACTGGATTTTGTCAAAAGTTTCTATGATATTTAACGAAAACGTTTGCATCGGTATTTTTTTGGCGAAAAATAACATTCCGAAAGTGACTAAAAATTCACACCCACGTTAACCCCCTACCCTAGCCTGGTGGGAGAAACGAAAACTATGAACGTTCCGCAATTGATTTTTTTAACATATTATATAAACGATATGTGTTGGTAGTTACATCTAAGGAAATCTGGAGTGATAGTAGTACTGTTAGGATTATATAGAGATTCTAGGGTATGAAACTACACATGTTAAAAAGGAATGTGTTCTGTAAGTTATTTCAGAATATCCTCTTGTTCCAGCCTACAGATTTTACCGTGAAGAAAGCCAGTGTACACGAACGCAAAGGTACACGAGGAATTTTAATTTCGGAGGAAGTTATTCGAGTTTGTGCACAAATTATTACATCACTGTGGCAGCTATTTTCGCACGTATTTCGTTCAGTGAGATACTTTATTTGCCAGTAATTTAGAAGCGACATTGTTCTGAGCAGTAATTATATTTATGTGGCAGACAACGTTATTGGATAACATCTCACCTCGTAAATACAAGCAAACAGTAACTGTATTTCCTGAAAGTCACGAGAAATGTAGTGACCATCTGGTTCCCTACTGCAGCTTCACGGTCGGCGATGTCTTCCCTAGCAACCTCTCGACGCCGGGGACCGAGATGAAGTATGATTAAGGTTGCATTTATCTCATTCTACTTAAAACGCTGATGAAAAAGGCCAAGGATATATGTAGGGAAATGTCAGGCACTACGCAATTACACAATAGTCACTGTATGATACGCAAGAGTAAACAGGTTTACAACGCCAAGATCTTCGGCCAAGGGTTGGTACCTGCGCACGCCTCCTAAAGAACTCGAGGCTGTTCTATTCAGCATGTACGTGACAATAGTAACAGCCAGTGTGCGTGTGGTGAACTGTTGCACGGTAATCGAGTTTTAGCTTTGTGCTGTGCCCTGTTGCTTGCTAGTTTACACTTTCACCATCAAGAAGGTAGTTGAAGAGGTAACGCCACAGGGCGTGTGTAATGGGCCACTTGCCTACTCGTTGTGAATGGACGAACTGCATTCAGTTTCTCCAAGGCTACACACTGGTTATTATTCCTTGCCACGTGCACCGAGAATGTACAGCAATGAGCTAGCACCAGATTACCTTGCAACAGTTCACCGCACGTCACTGATTAAAATTACATTTATTTTCATTTGTTGAGGCTAAACAGCATCTTACGATAACGTAATATGTGCACAGAAGAAAGCCTAATGTTGTTGAAACAAAAAAAAATACTGTTGAGACATTTTTTTAAACGCTTATGTGGTATTAATATTAATAATATTGTGAAATTGTCAATAATGTTAATCATTTACAAAGGTATATTTTACTGTTATGCACATATACTGTTCAAGTGAAGTGTTAATGTTGACGGAATCTCTAAGTAATATTGCTGCAACCAGATGTACGCAAAAAAAAAACCGAAATAACAAAATACTTTGTGTTACTGTGATATTAAAGTAATGTCCAGCCAAAACAAGTTTACACTGACTTGACTTTGTAAAATGGCGGATGGTAGTGAACAGCGAAAACCTCGTAAAATGAAACTACTATATTTAAATTTTAGAGCGTAGTATGATAACGAAATGTAGCTTAAATCAGCTCTGAAGTCTTGCAAAGCGATTTACGTTTGCCAAATATGCCTATATTTCAAGGGCATCAAGTATTGGTACATAGTGAAAGAGAACAGCAGTTTGTCGTTATATTGGACTGAATACCCGCAATATGAAATCCGCTGAGACATGTCAAAATAGAGGAATTGGTAGACACTTTAGGTATCGTGAAGTGGAGAATGTTAACTATTAAAGGCGCGGATTAGATTTCGCTCCTGGTCGTAAATTTTTCCTTCGTTGGTAATATTTTTTTTGGGAGAAATTAATTGTCTTTAATTTATTTTACATTCGGATGTTTGTTTTTGAAGTAAATACAATATAAGAACAACTTAACACAAATTTTAACACCAATTAAACACAAAATTTGTTATACGGCAACATAAACACTGCCTTAATGTTGGCAGTACATAAAAATGGTCAAGCTTTTACAAAAGTACTTAATGTAACGTTTAAATTATTAGCTTAACTGTATATTACATCAAAAGCAATATTAGTTACTGATGGCTCACAGATAACAAAACATTACTGTTGTTGTAACATTAATACTGTTGGCACACAATTAGACTTTTTTCTGTGGGATGGGAACACACTAAGAAACAGTTCGGAAATGTAACTCATCAGTGTTTAGGAATGATACGAAAACTGTTATGGTGAAGTTTTTCCTTATACACACGTGGTAGTGCTTCTGAACAGGTATATGGAAGAGCCAAATGGGTACTGTCATTACCAAATACACGTAGCAGCCGTGCTAAACATTACCGCATTTGTGTATTAATGTATGGTAACTGTCCCACACTACGTATAAAATCCTCCATCATTTGTTAGGAAGTTTTACCAGAAGAATGTCTTACAGTGAATGATAATATTATGGGGCCCGACTGCCTAGAGCTACAGTAATTAGGCGTTTGAGGTTCGGAAGCAATGGAACGATATATGCATACTACACTGTCTGGTTTTGTTCCGATTGAGTTCTCATTAAAATTGAAGTGTTTTTCACAGACATTTTCTCTTTCTTAATAAACGGTTATGAAAAACTAACGATTAATTTTCCACTAAAAAGTGGTTATATTAAATACAAGAATAGGTTCCGGTTAGTGGACAAATCAGAACGATACAACAAATATGGTGGCCACTCTTGGCTGATTTGAGGTTACGTTTGTGTATTTAAATTGTGTCTAATGTTAGCAGAAGATTGCAATTGCTTATTTGGGATGATGACAACAAAATTATTCATTGCGTCAGTCAGCCACGATTATAAGCACTGAAAAGAGACAATTTTTTAAATTTTAAAATAAACTGTATACGTACGAAAATGCGATTTCAAAACATATGGGCTATAGGGATAGTACCTATATGCACATGTAAATTGATAAAAGTAGGCTAGAAACAATTATATGGTGATTATATAAGCCGGAATTGTATAAATAAACTTAAATATTACTCGTTTTCTAAAACAGCTATTTTTTTTCAAGGGCTCAAGCAATACTTTATCTTCAGAAAATCAGGCAAGGTTTATTCAATAATGGATCAGAATGTTTTGGATTTAGTTTATTTAATTATTATAAATTCTTTCGTGAAGGTCTGCACACTCATAAAATTATGTGTTTTTAATAGTAATTTCATTATGAAATAGTTTATGAATCCGTGATAGCCGCTAGAGCTGCTACTATAAGATGAACATAAGTATTTGTGAACGAATACTGAAATTTGGTTGAATTCCATGTGATCTTCGTCGTTTAATTAATAATTTTGTGGTGTCGTGCGACGTATTTAAGATGCGAGCTGCTATAAAGCAATAATCATTACAGGCGTATTTTAAAATCTGAGACAGTTAGCCATCTGGGTGCAGCTCAAATATTTAAAAAATTAAGTGCATTAAACACATTAAAATTTCATCCAATTATTTTTGGTATTGTAGCCGTACAAGGCATTTTTTTTATTGTCGCTTGTGAACATCTTGCAAAGTGCCTAGCCATAGCGCTTTTTGGCGTGCTAGCAAATTGACGATAGTATTAATTTAATTAATTTATATATATATAAATAAAATATTTAAAAATTATATAAATTCTGCCCTTTGGGATGTAAGCGTTCGTTGCTTCGATGTTTAGTAACAAAGATTATTGATCGTTTTCTGCTTGTTATAAACACTTCAATTTATGTAAACGTGGTGCTATCTGTGGGAACTTGTTCAAACCTTTTGGAGTCATTGCAATAGTAGAGATGCAGTAAAGTGTACTTGGCAAGAAATATAACTTTTATATTAACGAACGTATTAATTTTTCCAGACATATTATATATTGTAGAGTATTTTCATAGTAATTACAAATTCATGTCACGCAATAAATTTCACTCCCGAGACGTATCGAGCGGTTACGAGGCTAAAGTTGCTTTCAAAGTATTGTCAGTATTGCACATTCAGGCAGGCGGGCACTGTCGTATTTGTAAAGTCGTGATTTCATTCTTGATCTTGCGTGATGTGTTGATGTTAATATACTGGAAGTATGTGCGTAATATATGAACAGTAAAATAAATATACTTAAAGAAGCGGTTTGCCGGCACAAACTTTAATAACGAGTCATTGTGCGTTAGAATACCACAAGATTTTGAAGTCGTGAAATGTGTATTGAAATACTTCTACATCTCAAGTACCTAACATGTAATCACCATGACAGTGGTTATAAAAACTTATTTGAGTTTGAATTACATGTCACATAAACCACGCAAAAATCTACATTAATTAAGCTCTCTTGTTTTCAATTACAAAAATACTGTCGAATCTAAAAAATTAATTAAATATTATATTAATTAGTAAGATTTCCTGCTCAAACCCGGTTTTTATTGGTGCTTCCTTTCGTTTTTTACATCAAACTTTGTCTATCCAGTACAACACAAACATGATACGACGACGTGACAGCAGCCAATCACAAACTAAAACGTCACTGCACTGTTGTCAGATTTATCTTTACCAGCACTTAGCTAACCAACACTTTCTTAACAGGAAAATATATTTTGAGAAACCGCACGATATTAACGAATGATTAAAACTTCAGTTTAAATTTGTCGTATGGTCGGATTGACGTTATTCGCCTCCCTGTGATATGAGATACAGAGACGGTCATAGGGTCCGTGTTATTTTTACCGGGCACATACTATTGGTGCCTTGGGTGTTGAGGGGTAGGACAATAATGTAGTCACTCGCTGTTTCAGTTGAGTGGGTTATATTTATCTCGAATATAATACACATCCTTTACTGGAAATTAACACATAATTTCCGGAAACAAACACATAATTTACCGGAAATTAACACATATTTTACTAACCCTGCGAGTTGTGAACCTGAAGGGCGGCTTTAAATTACTCGTGCTAACTGTTGCTTACATTGTGGGGAACGCTAGGCATAGGGATTTGTTCCTTGAGTGACTGACGCTAATACTTAGCTAGCTGTATTGGAAGTTCTGGGTCATCCGGTAGTAGATTGAGGTCTGGTAAGCTGGGCGGCCATTCACAGGCCCTCAGTTGGCTTGTTCTCGTTGACGGCTCTCCACGACTGGCTGACTCCACGAAACGACCGACTGACTCTTCTCTCGGCGTGTTGCCCTTCCTTCAGGCTACCACTCTACTCCCGCTCTCGGTATCACACTCTGCATCCCGATGTGGTGCTCCTGGCAAGCCCCCACCCGATCGTTACCATCTGGTGCCATCTACTTCCTCTCGTGGTGGCGCTCCTCGTTATGGGGCCGCCTTTCGACTCCCCGGCTTGGTCTCGCGCTTCGTGTCCCGAGTTGGTGATACGACTGACCTACATCCCTGACTGACTGCCGGGGTCCGATCCCCGGCCTTGGCTGACTGACTGACTCGACTGATTCCTACATCACTGAACCGATTGCCACCTCTTGGCGCAGGGATACAACAACTGAGTGACCTCCGTCTCCCGGCGAGGCCACTGAACAACTGACTAACTTCCTTCATGTGTCGGGTATCTTAACCCCCTTCGGTGCCCTCCCCCCAGATCCTCACACATGTCGCACTAGTTGGCAGGGTGAGAAGGGGAAGGGCGGCTAAGGCTTACCTCTGCATTATCTGGGCACATGTGTCCATTCGTTGCAGGGGGAGGAAAGGGACGAGGGCCTGCGGCCACTGCCGAACCCTGTCAGCCCTTCTCCCGTGGCTAACTAGCGTTGTATCGGCGAAACTCAGCTTACCTCGGCATTTCTTCGGAGTGTGTCCAAGTTCTCACTCGGTTTTGCTCGGGGTGGGGGAGGGGACCAGCGGCACAACCTTGGCACGAGTTAACTGCCTATCCATCCTCTGGGGTCAGCCTGTCCTCGCAGCACATGTTAATGGCAGCACGTGTATGGGGGGGGGTCCACTATCGAGGGGGGGGAGGCGGGAAGGTGGTGTCAGCAGCGCTTCGAACAATACGGCACACGTCAGGATAACCAATACTTTAAACTGGCCCTGACATGCAAGTATAGCGCGCCATCGCCGCTAATCGCAAGTCGCTGAATTGGTGCGCACTATTTTCTTTGTGCTGCATGTACCTATTAAGAGGGACAGGTGTTTTCCGCGAAAATATTTACGGCCATGCTAGACTTCAATTTCTTACGTCCACAACCACAAATTCCTGTGGTTATCGGACGCGTGTCTACGCGAGAAAACATATTCTTATTTGACTGGGCCAATCGTATTAAATTACTCCGATTCTGAACGTCCATGATTCGTGGGCTGACAGATGAGAAACATGACATTTAAAATCATCTAACCACGAAAGTGCATATGATCAAAAGTGTTTTGGAGTACAACTGGTCTTGAAATTGTTTTTGCGATTAACTCCTGTCCCTACGCTTTGGGCCATTTAAGTAGAGACCCTGTCACTTTACTGATGGGAAGTCCGTAGCAAAGTTCAATACGGGTTCGTGTTGTTGTTTTGGTAATTTCTGGACAGAACGACTTAAAATACAGCAGTATGAAAAGAGCCGTTTTCAGCAGTATCAGAAATAATATTTATAGCACACCTGATATCTTGGAAATACCATTCCATCCCCACCTAGGCTGTGTTTACTTTTCATAACTTCTTATATGTTACGTATTTCAAATATGCTGTAAATAAACTGAACTTACAGGTAAGCGTTCACCTCAAGGCTCCCGCCTACTTGGAGGTTTTACCCGTTGATGCTGAGAGGTGCGGGAACGACAAGGGCGACACTGCTACACGCATCAAATACGCCATCGCCGCTAAGCGCAAGGCTCTGAACTGGCGTGCAGTATTATAGTCGCACTGCGTGTACCTATGAGACTTTTCAGCAATGATCCTACTATTTCATTAGTGGAAAATCTGTAAAAAGGTTCACTGCATGGTCCTTGAGTAGTGTCGCGTGTGTCTGATGCGTATATTTTGAGACACGGTGCTTTGAAAAAGCCGTTTTTTAGCCATTTTTGAGTGTTCTGAAATAATGTTTTTGACGTGCGTGACATTTCGAAAATACTGAACAGCCCTCGTACGGAGCGTATGTTCCTTTCGTAGGTCAGCACACTGGACGCACGTTTTACAGTTTCGTAGAACGAAAAAAAAAACGTGTATCCCTAACACACTGCAACGCAGTTCAAGTACCAAGTAGGTGGGAGCCTTAAAGAAACTGCACACGCATTTTCCTAGAATGGTGATAGAAAACCATTTGAGAAATACAATCTCCGGTACAGCTGACTGGGACAGAACCTAGGAGTGGATTGGACACGCTACCGTACGGCCAGAAAATTACTTGAGGTCTTACTACTAAGCTGGGGCAGATAGTCTTTGGTCGGACGAGATGGTGAAAATGCATTGAACCAGGTACGACTTGACTAGGGGAGAAGAGGGTGTAAAATTGTTAAGGGATGGAAGAAGCGAAATGTGAAAGGGGCCATTCTGATTGGGGCAGAGCAATCGTTGCTTTTAACTAACCAAATACTACTGTTCCGTAGCCATGTTTATATACTTTTTGAATAAGCATTAATGTGACTTTTGCCTAAAGAATATTCCTATAATTCAATTGCATTGAAATTTCAGAAAAAATTTCCAATCATGCGTGCAATTCGTGAATGGTGGTGTTTCTGATCATTTTTGTTTTCGTATGCACAGTAAGATTTTTTTTTATTGAATGCATCTGTTAATAACTATTAGTTTTGTGATTAAGGTCAGTGAAAAAGTCAAACACATAACTTAGTGATTAAGGTTTTATAACTTTTTTTTCCGATTTGTAATTATTTTCTTTTGCAAGTGTAAAATTACAATTTGGTAGAAATAACGGAGTAGACAATCTTGAGGAAAATATATTAATGTTGGTGATTAGGAAAATATGTTCATGTGGGTGATGAGGAAAATATTTTCATGTGGGTGATTTCCAGTGAGACAGAAGTGCCGTGAACGGGTAGAGACGAAGTGACAGCATTGACAAATTTAAAGTTCTCGTTCTCACTTAACAAGTAAGTAGTAAATTTCACAGCTGGAAAACTATTGGAAGTATATGTTTAAACGTGCACAATAAAAGTTATTTATTTCATAATTTTATTATTGCAATTAAAAAACATGCAAGTACAGTATATTTCATATAGAATTTCATTTTATTCACTTTAATCTCTTGTGCAAGAAATGTGTTTAAATATTTTGAAAATAATAAAATCATTAAAAGGAAAAAAACTTTTGTATCGTATGACAAATTAAATTCTTCTTGCTATTACAGTCTAATACATGTAAAAATTGAGAATAATAAGTTTAATATATCGGCTGTTTTTAGAACATATTACCCAACATCTANAGGAAAAAAACTTTTGTATCGTATGACAAATTAAATTCTTCTTGCTATTACAGTCTAATACATGTAAAAATTGAGAGTAATAAGTTTAATATATCGGCTGTTTTTAGAACATATTACCCAACATCTAAAAAAAAATCATTGGTTTTAGAGCACGGATAACAATATGTGAAATATTGTATAACTCATTGTATAATTAATACATTTATGTGAAGAAATAATAATTAACTTATTCTTTTCGATATTTTGTAGCGCTTTCTGTCAGTTTTTGAAAGAAGACATTTATGTCACAAAACTTCGATGGTCCGTATCATGTAAAAATGAACGCCTGTCGGGTATCAGGTGTGAACTGTGTCAAGTCAAACTGCTTTATTTTAACCGTGTCTTCGTAAGTAAACAAGCAATACTAACTGAATCACCCAGTGAGATTACAGTTTCGTGTACATTCATCATTCCAAAAAAAACCAAATCACGCCAGGCATAAATAAGACACCGTTTTCAACTTTAATCTCTTCTCTGTAAAATGAGCACATGCAATGTTTCACTGCAAGCCATTTCAATTTTCATAACATTAAGTTTAGTAAAATTTGATATAGTGTTTTAGCCGCCCATACAAGGTTTAAAAACTCTTGAACCGGACGTCACTTTGTAATGAGTGTCGTTGAAATATCACTCGCTGCTTTCATTCGTGTATGCGTAAAGACGTTTTAATGCTCAGTGCTTGTTTAGCCTCGTACTTCAACTTTATGTTACTACATGAATAATAAACATAAATTGTAAGCTGTATTGTTCGAGTGTCACAGTCCGTCAGTTTGTCTGTATCAATCATGACCCATTACATGACAAAAATGTAATTAGTCCTTTCCTAATAAATTAAGAGATACTGTCAATGTCTCAGCACTCCGAGGCATTCGCGATAACAATTGGACGCAAGTGCGCCCGACGTCCGCAAGTACTCGTCACGGTGAAAGTTAACACTTTGCTGACAGTTGCCGCGACATTTTAGCGCCACGCCTTTGCCTGAAATGTTTACCAGAGTGTTCTGTAACAAACTGGGTCAGTGGCCACTGGAGCATGGGAAACTCCTCGATGTTGACGTCCTTGCAGCACACCTAGCACGCGACGGAGTCGTGTTCCACAGTCCGACGCCTCGTGCGTATGCTCCACTCGGGTGCCGCCAGGTGCAGAAAGCTTCACCAGCTTCCTCTAGCGATAACCGCGTCCGTCCGCGGGCGTGCAGGGATCGCGGGGAAGATCTCGCGTTGCATAACCACGTGCGCCGCGCCGATGAGATACTTCCGTACAGAACTTTCACTGTGGATTGTACAGCATATGATGGTCGTGCTGTTTTTCAAATAACCCCTTGTGCTGTATTGTCTGCTGAAAAAAAACAGCTTCGTATGCAAGAAGGGAATATGATATACATTTCTGCAATATGAGATAATTTTAAACCACCGAGAATATAAGCTGTCATGCAATTAACGTTTAAATCTTAAAATAAAATGTGGTTTTGCCGAAAGAAGAAACTGTAAGGTTTCTAATTTTTGTTCTCATGAATAAGAGTAATCCATTGTCGGAATTCATCGATTACGTAGGTGGTTTTAATAAAAATCCTTTTAATATTAGAAAAATTATGTTTTCTGGTAAAATTTTTTATTTCGAAAGATTATTTTTAGTAACATTCTTTATGGGTATTGGATTAGGTCCACTGCGGTCGCACTCTATACGAGGTGGACGTGTTCTCATACACCTTCGACATTACTACTGGTATCAAATGACTCTCATCAGTGTTCCTAGGATTATCACAGTAATGTTCAGATCCACAACTGATGTGTTTGACCAGCGATGTCAATTGTCTTGTGTAAATAACCACGTAAGTTAAAAGAGTATTCGTTTAAATACCAGATTATTTCAATAATTTTAGATTTTTAAACCCCGCATTTTGCATTACATACTCTCTTGTTCTGCATTCTTTCAGAAATTTCTTTCGATAGGAAGTACTTCAGTTTCGCTCGCATGTGTCGATTCTTCCTGGCACGGAAAGTTGCAGTTATCCTATCAGCACACATGGTTCCGCAGTTAAAAAATCTTATCTAATTTTCTTGATTTACGTTGTATCGCACAATTTATCTTGTTCCACGAAAAAAAATACTTCGTGTGCCTTAACTTTTTTTCATCCTTTATGAATGATGAAACGGCTTCACTGCTTCTTCGATTACAAATGTTTCGCGATTTTTTATAACTCGCTCGGTCTGAATAGGCCACCTGTTGGCATCGCGTACTTTGTACTCTCTCCGAAAAACATGATAGCCATGCAGTTACGNTTAGTGAGTCTCCCCCCCCCCCACTCCACCTTTGACCAAGATCACGATCACTTGACGTCTCGGATGACACGCATCACGTTACACATTCGCGTGCACGTGAAATGACGTGAAATGATTCACTGTGTTTCAAATCGAAAACTTGCTAAGTTGTAAGGGCGAACTGTGTTATAACTCGCTCATGTGGCGGAAATTCGACGTTCGTGGTTGACCATGTACAACTGCCGTATGTGCATGGTCAGATATATTGCATAAATGTTATTCGTGTATGTGCACGTTATTTGCGAAAACCATACGGTAAATTATTTTTTTTATAATAATTTGTATAGTAATTAAGTTTGCAATTCGACGGTGAGTATTAAGCACTACATACGAGTACTTTGATGTCTCTGCTAAACATAATTTAACATTTCCGAAATGCCACAAACTCTGTAAACATTGCCGAATTTAGAGATAAAATAATTTGCTTCACTCTTTATGCCTCCTGGAGTTATTGGTGACACAGGTGCTATATGTTCTCTCTCC
Source organism: Clitarchus hookeri (assembly GCA_002778355.1). NCBI lineage: Eukaryota > Metazoa > Arthropoda > Insecta > Phasmatodea > Phasmatidae > Clitarchus > Clitarchus hookeri. Next base: position 1,330,376 of record NQII01000045.1, read on the forward strand.
ACTATGCGAGCATAACGATAAATGTACGCCGTATAGCTACTATTTATAATCAGCGTTCCTTAAAAGTTCTATTATTACAATTAATAATCACGCTACTTTAACAATTTGCCTTCTATTTCGCTAGTTAAAATACGTGAGCATACTGTACGAGATAGCAAAAATAAAAACAAAACCATGAAAAGCAAAGATAACACAACTCTGTCCCTATTGTGAGTTGGCAGCAAGACCACGTGGTGCAGAGTCACGTGGGACGTATAACGCAAAAGGTTGACCTTGACTAACGTTTCTTTGCGTGAACGTATACGTTTTACGAGACGCCGCCCCTCGGGCGGTAGAAGCAACCTATCATCTTTTCCCGTAATGGCGCTCGCGTGTGGGAGAGTGTTTGTGTGAATTATGAGGGCGAAAGGACGACCTTCACTCTTGTACCGGAAACTTTCTCGTCCTTGAGTAATATGCATACATAAATCACGTAACTACAGATTCTCAGGAGATTACGTATGCCGTAGGATTAAATGCGCTGACACCATACTCAGTGTATATGGACATGTGGGTCATGTGTGTGGGGATTACAGTTTCTCCGTAATACCTAAGAATCTTGAAAACCGGTTGTCAAGGTGATTTAAATATTGTTTCTGACGACAGCCACTCAGCAGACCACTTCAATGCGTTAAATAAATACAGTCGTAGTTTCCAAGCATAGCTTTATAAATGTTACAAAAAATTTGATAATTCCTTAAAATTATTGGTTTCTTTGCTTGTAAAAGCGACTTAACGCACCTCGGTGATAATGATAAACCGTATGCAGTGCACATGTCGATTTAAGCAATTAATACCATTATTTTTATTTAAAATTGCAGCTTGAAAATGGAGAGTTAAGCGAAATTGGTTATTACAGAAATAATCGTTGTGCCAAAGTTTTCATTAAAAAAAAATATATATATTCATGTGAATGTTTTTAAGAGACGGATTTATAAAATGAAAGTAATTCTGTGATTTAAAAAAATTTATACAATTTAAAAAATATACCCGTTCTATTTAATAAAAATTACAGTGCACAATTTGGACAATAAAATATTGTGTTGTCAGTACTGTAATTACATGAAAATGTCAGCAATAACCTACTAAGTAAATATTAAGGAAGAAAGAGACGGTCAGTGCTGTAGAAATTAGTCCGTGTTCAAAAAATAATTTGAAAACTTTGTGTAATCCCTCTAGGTAGAGCATACAAGGTACGTTACAGATACATACCTTGCGTTTACTGGCTTCTTGATTATTTCCTTAAGTGTATTATTTCAGCATGCTAAAAATGGTTCGTTCAGGGCAATATTATAAGTACAGGATTTTCGAGGAGAAAAACGTTGTTTTAGTATAAGAACCCATAGCATTTATTTATATTTCTTAATATTTTATAAAATAGTAAGATCCATTCGCAATATGTTATGACTGTCAAGACTACTACGGTGGTGTAGTGGTCAGACTTTTCACCTTCCGCCTAGGTGAACCGGTTTTCGATTCCTGGCGGGGTCGCACCCGCATTTTCGCACGTGAGAATCGTGCCGGACGATGCCGTTCTTCAGCGGATTTTTGTCGGGGATCTCCCGCTTCCTTCACCCTCACATTCCGACGCTGCTCCATGCTCGCCTGATTTCACCCTCATCGGCTCTCAAGATCTTGATGTTAGAGTCGCCTAAATATATTCACTTCACTCCAAGAGCGCGCCTAGGGCTTGCCGGTAATGAAACATTTCATTCACTTGTCAGTCTCACTGTAAGCGCACATTTGCTGCAGAAATGGCTATAGGTAGGCGTTTACTTAATAATGTCGCCAGCGATACTACAGTTTCTTCTGTTCTGTAAAAAATGTTGAATATTACTCTTAATGTAACCATACGTTAACTTTTCCCCATTCGTGGTTTTCACCTTTCGTTGCCTGCTAACATTATTTCAACAAAATGATTATTAGAATATTCACTCAGCAAAGACTTTGTGTAGGGGCATTGGTGACAAAATGAGTTTTATTTTCTACTTTTAATGTTTTTCACGTGGAAAGTCCGCTTTCCCACTGCACTTACGTCATTCGTGGCCTGGTAGGCAAAAACATTAATAAATAAATAACCTGTGCAATTTTATAGATGCTTGATTTTGCTTAGTTCAACTTTTAAATATCAATGTTACAATGGAGTAAAAAAATTACATGCCCTTACTCAGCTGTAACAAAACTATAACTCGCACTATGTAGATGGTTTTTACCTATCACTCAACATCGGCTGTATAAATACACTTACGTTATCCCTAATCATTCAAAAACAAATCTGTTTGCAAGCTTTGGAATTTTATATTTTAGTAAATAACATACCAGAGTATAAGTGTCTTGCCGTAAACGTTATAGAACGAACCATTAGGGGAAGCCTACGCAAATATTAAAGCATTCGCTATAATAAGAGTAAGCACAGATGCATTTTAAAAGATGACATTATTTTCAAACACAAACTCTTTCAACAAAAACACTATCCCGCACACAAAGTAGACTGAATACGACGGGAATACAAAAATCCTGTCAACCCTAGCATTACAGGTATAAATTATTTTACGTCTTTTTTTTTTTTAAGTGCGTGGTACTTGTTCACACGGACAATGACTTACTGGTGAGGTAGACGTGGCATGTTGAGGCGCACAGAGCAAAACTCTGCATCGTGGCTTACGCCAACCGCATATAAGCCCGCCGCCCGGTACAACCCTCGCGACCGCCATAATGCGAGTCACACTTTGTTGTGAGGCCGTGTTCCGTTCTCTGCGTAAATGCAATGACTCTGAAAACTCGTGCGTGTGGTGTTGTTTCGTAGTTAAATACAAGCTTGAATACACAAGGGAAAGGACTCATAACTGTGCGCTTGTTTCGCCATGTTGGCTTTAAATAAAGATGCAGATCGCCCAGCATGTGAAAAGAGTTGGCACAGCTTCACGTAATATAATGCTAATTTACGTAAATTTACGCAAATAACTACGTTAACGTTAATATTACGTAAATTAACTGCGTTTACGTTATATTACGTAAATTTACTTAATATAACTACAGAATTACACACCTTTTCTAGATGCACGCATACACTGAATTTCTTTTAGTTTCATGACCCAATTTAAACGGAAACACGGTTTACTCAGTTTTTGATTCTATCCCCTCTCGGAAATTTCCAGTGCTGCATACATATTTATTTTCTCGTCCATAGGTTACTTCTTAAAAAAAAAATTTCGTGTCCAGTTTTGTTTTTTTTTTTCATGACAGACATCTGAATTGTAATGGCGATGGTCCAAAAATCTATATACAGTCACTCACCCCTATTGTACCATTCATCCAAAGATCACACTACTTACTCCTTCGCCGCTTTGTGGAAGTGTGGTACACTCATATTTGTGTTCGCAAGTGGGAATCGTGCCGGACGATGCCAACTGGTCGGCGGACTTTCTCGGGAATCTCCCGTTTTTCCCCGCCCTTGCATTCCGGCGCTGCTCCATTCTCACGTCATTCCACCCACGTCGGCTCTCAAGGCGTCGTTGTTTAGAACCACCCAAATCTCTCAACTTAACAACTTTACTCATATATGTGGAAAATGCGACACCGTGAAGGAACCATCAGAATGAAAGAAATTGTATTACACAAATTACTAATATAGTCTGTTCTCGGTAAATAGAGCACTTTTGAGGCCCTAGTTACTTTTTTCTGTTATCCGTTTTTATTCCATTAACCACATTTTGAAAAAATGTTGTCATGTAAGTAATAAACACAGTGCATATATTCCACCGCACTCGGAAGTTAAACAGTACGGCTAAAATAAAATTTCCTTATTAACTATTATTACAAATGTGCGGGCTTTCAAAAGTGCTCACTTTACCGTGAATAGAGTATAATATTATAAAGAAACTTTTGCAGTTTCAGAAAAAATGCAACAACATATGCTTCCAAACTAGCAGTATGTTGTGAATCCTCCACGATGCGTAACAAGAGCTGGTATACGTCGTGGCATCGAGTCAAACAGGCCTAGGATGAGTTCCTGGGGAATCGTCTGCCAGGCTGCCTCTACCCGAGTCCACAGTACGTGGGCATTGACTGCTGGATCAGAAGGACTAGTTGCCGGGTAGCCGTACCCTAGACGTGTACAGCGGGTCACATACATGCAGGCCAGGGGCCTCGTTCTGGACAAACTTCGTTGACGGACGAGATTTAGCGTTACGTCATCATGTGAAGCTCGAAGAATTGTAATGACTCCATGCATCCTTTTTGAGGAATTTCTCCTTTATTCACGACATAAACAGTCAAGGTGGTGGACACGCGAGTATAATACCCCAAACGCCTTATTCATTCGTTTAGATCAAAATTTTGGGGTCTGTAAAATGTATTTATACGCTTCATGACATTTAGCGCCATTCTGAATAAATTACCACTATTATAATAGCTGAAAATAATAATTATACATTAATTATAACTTTAAAGGTAAATGACGCTGTGGCATTGTTGTATAGTGNATTATAATAGCTGAAAATAATAATTATACATTAATTATAACTTTAAAGGTAAATGACGCTGTGGCATTGTTGTATACAGTATACATTTTATTTACTACTTGCGTCCGCAGCTGTTGTTTAACAAAATAAAAAAGTACGGTGTTACAGACGTGTATTGGCTCGCCAAATAAAAACACAATCACTTCCTAGTTTTCTTTTATACGCATTTCAAACGTGTATTAATAAACTGTGAAAATTGCACATGTCTTAAAACTGGTTATGCTTAGTATGCACATGTCTAAGTATTAATGCTCAATTATTTGGGCAACTAAGTGTACAACATGTCATTAAAATAAAGTTTTCCTTATATAAGTAATCATGACACGCTGAAATGAACATATTATTTTACAGAAAATGTAATACGTGTAATTTTTTGGATGTCTAAAAACAGTGTTACTTAACTCCGGACAGCATGCCGGTTTGAAACTTTTTTTTTGCAAACAGTGTGAAATTCACGTTTTCCGAAACAAAAGCATTCGCAGTGAAACAGAACTTCATGAAAATACTTACCAAATGTTTATGCACTGTAATAGTTCTAATTTAAAATGGTTTTGTGAAGTCAATTTGTTTCAGAAAATGTTTGAAGTATTAACTCAAAAGTGGTTATGTACAACATAACAGATTACTTCAAAAGTATTGAGTTTATTTAAATTATTGTAGCTTATTTAATATAAAATTTTTGCAAAGGAAATGGAGGTTTTTTTTCCTCTTCAAAACATTATTTGGATTTGTGGATTGTATTGCTATTTCAATAACGAATGATCTCATCAAACTAAACGTAGACCGTAACAGCCGAATGTGAAAACAATAAACCATGTTGTATAATGTTATGCTTTGTATACATTTATTTTGTTTATACTACTAAATTTTAAAATAATAAAAAAAATCGCACATTTATAACAAGACCGTAAAATGCAAAAAAAAAAAAATTAATGTTAGACCTTTTTTTTACCGCCGCAGTAAAGAAATAAAACGTTACGAATCCGTTGGGTTTTTGTATTTCTTTTTTATTTTCGTTGACACGCGATAACTCGTGTGCTTTTGTAACTGACAGGCGATTACAAGGCCTCGCCACCAGTTTCCATCGCTCCGTTTCGCCGTGAAGGTGAAGGTAACGTACATGCGCTGAGCAAAAAAGACTACTGACAGTCGTTATCAGTCTAAACGCAATGACGTAATCGATAATAGTAGAGAAACGGCTTACTGCGCTCCATCATCACGCTCGCTAGAATATCGTTGGTCGACGAAATATACCGTTTACTCTTCGAACGAGTAGTGGGTAAATCGATGTTCGGAATCACCACCCGGGGAAGTAACTGTATCTGTATTGTTTCTGACTTTCTGGCAACATGCCGGACGCTGGCTTGTTGGAATGTGGCTGCAGGAGCGAGTTGAACCAAGTGAACGATTTCAGCCTCCACAACTACCCTGACGGAGCGTTTGCCGTTGAGAGTGCCCGCAATTCATGGCAGCCGAGGTCGTCTATAACGCTCTATTGTCCCAAACTAACACGCCCGTCGTTCGGGCGGTATGCCGCCGGGCAGTGCATTCTGTAATATGGCGTTCACCTTGATGACGTTCAACGCTTTCCGGCATTCATTGTAATCCAAGTTGAAGAGGGACTCGTTCGAAAACACGACATGTTGCAATGTTGCACGCCGGTGGATGTGATGGTGCGCCGATTGCATCACGAGGCATCGAAGGCTCAGGCTCGAAGGAATCCTTCGCAAAAGGAATGCGCGCGCGTGGTCTTCTCTGAAGCAGACGACGTTGAATGAAGGAAGCAGAAAATGTCTGACCTGTTGCAGTGTTCCGACGTTCTGCCAACACTCACAACGTCCGGTATTGCCGTGCGAACGAATAGTAGAATTGAAGGTGAGAGTTCTTGGACCGCTCTTAACATCGGGGCCTTGAGAGGTGATGAGGGTGAAGCGAGGTGAGTATTGAGCAGTGCCGGAATGCAAGGACGGGGGGAAGAGAGGTATCCCCGAGAATACCCGTCGACCAGCGGCATGGTCAGACACGATTCCCACGTACAAAAATACGGGAACTATCCTGCCGGGAATCGAAGCCGGTTGTCCTCGGTGGGAGACGAAGGCCCAAGTTGCTGCATCCCCCCCCCCTGACACCATTCGAATGAAGTGTGTCTCATGACTTGGCGTCACATTTCGTGGTCCAGTTCCGGGTTTTCGACTCGTCCTGTTATATTCAGTTCAGGGTCGACGGTGGCTGAGCTGTTAGACTGTTCACCTCCCACAAAGGCGAACCGGGTTCAGTCCCCGGCCGCTTCACTCCCGGATTTTTGCGTTTGGGAATCGTGCCGGACGATGCCGCTTGTCGGCGGGTTTTCTCTGAGATCTCCCGTTTCCCCCACCCTTTCATTCCGACGCTGCTCCATACTCATCTCACTTCATCCTCATCGGCTCTCAAGACCTCGCTGTTAAGAGCCGCCCTAATACCTTCAATCACTCTTCAGTTCAGCGCTTTCACAGTCGCATCACTGCTCTAATATGATGCGCCGTACGAGCTGCAATTTCGCGGTATGAAAATCCCCCTTCACGCAAGCCGATCATTCATCCTCGTTCAAACTCATCACTGTGCTCACAACGTGTCCTTTCACGTCGACAAGGCTTGCCTATATCCTCAGCAGTCCTCTCTCTTCACATATTTATTCACGCTTCGGTTCAGAGGGGACTGTGGCGTCCAGGCATGAAAAAACAATTCTCAAACTATAACTATTTGCATTATGATACCCTGCTTTCCATTCCCTGCGAGTTTCGTTTCATTTGCGTGTATCCTCAACGTTGTAACATTTTCACACACACTCCTGTGTGATGCAACCTACAGTATATTCGAGGTTTCTTCACGCTTTTCGAACAAAATATTTTAATAATTACCCCAAGTACACCGTGTTTGGTTGTCCACTAAACATGCCACACTTGTGTTTACATAAAAGTACTACGTTTTTTTAGTTCAATTTAACATTTACTCATATTATATCTACATGCTATAGGCCTAATACTTGACTTTATATTAATGTGATTAAATACAGAGAGTAAGTAGATGTTTTGGTAATTGCCAGTAAAAAATAGCTGTTTTGCAGAATATAGTATTACGGTGAGTGGGCACGAGTGTGGTGCATTGTTCCCCTGGTGTGATTTTGTGAACTTGGTTAAGCTTCGCTTCCACGAGGCGCAGGAGTGTCCTGGAAGGGAAACTCGACCAGGTTCCAGGAAAGTTGTAAGTGGCGGTAAGCGTGCTATGTATAGTGTGTGATATACGGTAGACGTGTTACATATAGTGTGTGATGTACAGTGAACGTGCTATATATAGTGCGTGTTGTACAGTGAACGTACTATATATAGTGTGTGATGAACGGTGGAGGTGCTATATATAATGTGTGTTGTACATTGGAGGTGCTATATATAGTGCGTCTTGTACATTGGAGGTACTATATATAGTGCGTGTTGTACAGTGGACGTGCTATATATAGTGCGTGATGAACGGTGGAGGTGCTATATATAATGTGTGTTGTACATTGGAGGTGCTATATATAGTGCGTGTTGTACATTGGAGATGCTATATATAGTGCGTGTTGTACAGTGAACGTGCTATGTATAGTGTGTGATGTACGGTGGACGTGAGAGACGTGTGACCCTGTGTTGTGGTTGGCTGGTGCGCAGTGCTGGACGCGTCGGCGAAGGTGGTGGATGGCGTGCTGGCGGGCGCCACCTACCAGCTGGGACACTACGACGAGTGCCTGCGGGTGTCGGCCGGCGACGTGCGCGGACAGTACTGCCTGCTGGAGCTGACCTACCGGCCGCTCGACTACCACGCAGTGCGCACGGCCAGCCCCTTCGACCGGGACCTCGACCCCTACCTCAACGTCTGGGAGAAACTGAAGGTGAGTTCTCGAGAGCCGGCGAGGTGAGTAAGGCTCGGCGCTGGGATGCCGGAGCGGGAGATCCTCGAGAAAAACTGGCATCGTCCGGCGCGATTCCCCGCGTGCGAAAATCCGGGGAGCGACCCCTGCCGGGAATCGAGCCCGGCTTGCCTAGGTGGGAGGTAAGTAGTCTGGCCACTACACCACCGCAACCCCTCTTTAGATTTTGTAACCAAAATGTTTCGCAAGACACAACATAAGTAACACCTTCGAAAGCTTTATCAAATGTTTACATCTTCAATATCATAATTTTTTTGGCCAACGACTGCCGGAAAGTGATAAGTAACGTTTTCTTGCGTGCAATTGCAGTAACGATATTAGCGACGGTAATCAATAAATACCAACTTTATGAAATTTGAAGAGCAGTGCCCTATGCTCTGTTGATCGTTAAAATATAATACAAAACTGTGACTTAGATTGTGACTATATATATATATATATATATATAAATATCAGGATGACGAGGACTGGACCAACTTCAAGCCATTTCACACTATTAATTATTTCATCGAATTCGATCGATTGAATTCATATTATTGAATGTAGAAATCATCAGCGTTGTTTTTGCCATCTTCACGAAAAAAAAGCTGATCATATCCATTTATTTTAAGATGAGGAGATGATAAAAGTCGAAGTTCACAGAACTGCAAGTGTGACTGGTTGGCATGATGATCATTCAGGAACACTCACACGGTTTGAAAAACTCCCGAGAATTCACACTTGTAAACCCTTTCCAAAGCTTTGTAACTATCTGGAACAACGAATAAAACTCCAGGGAATACATCCAATAAATCGGATCCGGACTGCGCAATTCATTATGAAGCAAGCGTGGCTCAACACTGATACCGCCTACATCCAGCCACTTGTCCAGTCGACGCCAAGTCGAATCACGTCTGTTGTTCGTCCTAGTGGAGGTATTAACACCCTCGTAGGAACGTTTCGTTCGTAAGTGACCGATTATTAGTTCGCTTAGCTGTGTGCATACGAGTGTGTGCTTACAAGGTGTTTTTATACTACATGTCAAAATTCAAAGCACGGCATCTATGGACTAATATAAACTATAAATTCCAGTAGTAAAATTTTTGGAATGTATATCTAATTTTAAAAAAAATTGAAATTGAAGTTGGCAAAACAGCACCGGGAGTCTTCAATGGATTTAATTCAATGGAGATTGAATTATTACTTCAAAATTTTGAAAAACTCGTCACACATGAAGATTTATTCAATTAATATTTAAGTAGCAACTTAAAAAAATTTCCGCCAATATTTCAATTTTAAAAATTATCATTCTTTTGATTAAAACTTTTTTAACCTCTTCAAACAATGCACTATGCGAAAATAATTCCTATGGCATTTTTACTAATGGGAATTGTTTAATTTGCATGAAATAAATAGATCGAAACGTTGTAACTTAAATACCCACAAACTTATGAATAAAAGCCTTACGTGTTTTATTTAAAATGCTTTACTAACTCGTAGTGCTTGTTGAAATATTGAATTCAAGGAAATAATGAACACGTTCTAGACGAAAATCTTTGGGATAATTTGAGTAATTCAATTGCTTGAAAGACAAAATGGCCGCGATTATGATGACCCAGTGACGTCACGCAGCATTCAAGAAATTCAATTCAAAAAATTTAAAGAAAATTTTAAGTGATATTCGATGATTTTGAAATGGTCTTTACAGAGACGGTTTTGTCTGTCTTCTACACAGCTCGTAGGCTCTTGCACACGCGAAGATTGTTTGCCGTAGCCATGTTATTATTTCTCAGAAGATTGTAATCAGAAACCCAGAAATTCCTTGAGTTCATTTGAGGACGAGTTGGACTTTAAACACGTGTATTTCTGACTTTATTTTTAAAGGGGATTGCAGTTTAGAAAATATTAGGGCGTACGTAATCCCGTTCTACATGTTCCGCGGCAAAATTGGAGCATCAGCCAATGCGCAACTAACTGAAGCTCAGGTGCGCAGAATATTACAGAACCTAGTTTGCTGTCAAATGAATCCGCAAAATACCTAGGTTTCTAGGTATAACGTATAGTGTTATAGGGTGTCTTCAGGTCGTGAAAGTCATGAGAAAGTCATGAAACTAAGCAGGTGGTCACGAAAGCCAAGTAATGAAACTGAGTTTGCTGGTCATGAAATTGTTTGTGTTTTGTTTCTCTCTAATGTCTACAGAGCGAGA
>NQII01000045.1:1350071-1369547 GCA_002778355.1 Clitarchus hookeri
TTTTTTTTTTTTTTTTTTTTTTGTTAACAAATTCGTATGTTTGAACGGAGATTTTCTTGTCCAGTTGTCAGGACATCTAATCGGTTTGCAGAAGAAAAGGTAGGAACATTTTTCAGGAATAAAAGTTTTGTTAACCTGACCAAACATTTTCCCGTCCCTTCAGTCCTTTACAGCAGAAGGGAACAGGAAACCATGACGGAATCATATTATGAATTACGCCTTGGGGACCTTAACACATCAGTTAGGGATGAGCAAGCACCTAACATCTACAGCATGGCTCGGTCGTGATGGCAACATTTGAGGATCTTGCCTTTATTCCAGATTTGTCTGTGTTCGTGTAGCGGAGAGGCTCGCCCAACTCACGCGCAGTGATTGTGCTAGATAATTCCATTGGGATTGATCTGAATTAAGATTTTCGCAACTGGGAAATTTGGTGGGTGTCGCACGTCAGTTTTCTCAGGGTATTTTAAAATCGTTTCCCTTTTGAATTCCGCCGTTAATCACTCCTGGCACCTCGTCGCACACAATCCATTATACAGAATGTTCTGAAACATAGTGCAAAAACTCCAGGCACAGTTTCTTTGGGCCAATAGTACGACAAAAGCCCTACACACTTATATTCGGAAACGTAGTTTTACATAAAATAACTGTGTTGAAACTTGGGGCGTACAACACCTGCAGGAAAAAGGCTTTACTGCCTGACAAGTTGCATAGGTCGTAGGCGCGCGACAATAAATTATTACAAACGCAGCGTAGCGCCTACTTCCTATGCAACTTATCCTACATGAGTGATCGCACCGCCTTGTTCNTAAATTATTACAAACGCAGCGTAGCGCCTACTTCCTATGCAACTTATCCTACATGAGTGATCGCACCGCCTTGTTCTCCAGGCGTTGTACGGTGCAACTTTGAGCACAATTGTTTGATGTAGAAATAAGTTTCCGGANAGTAAGACAGTATTTAATTTTGGTTACGTGAAGTACAAATAGGTAACAGGTTGTGTATAACCTCGATTGTTATGTCAAGGATTACAAATTCTTACAGATTAGCACACAAATAGACCGTGGAGCAGAGAATGCACTCTGGTTATTAGTCACAGCAGTTGAATTTCCGTCCAGTTAAATGGCAGCAATTATCAACGGCGTGTTAGTAAATTCACGTCTGATTTGCAAATATATCCTCCCTGGGGCGTGTCTATCATACATCATCCAGCTGACTAGCAATTGAAACTAAGTGATTTGCTTGACCCATGGCTGACGGGCAGTGCTCATTAAAGCTGAATACGTAATGAGCTTTACTCGAACCCTGTGTTGAAGTGGACGGAAGCGTACACTCGGGCATGTTCGCTTCCACTACCTCTTTTCTACTTCAGATGACAGGAAAAATTGGTCTATTTTCGTAGGCGCAGATACTGTTCTGTGTTAAAAATTATGTAGTTATGTACACTAAAAAAATGTCACTAAAACATTGGAGTTAAACAAGCAACACAGTCAGCCCGCGTCGTTAAAAAAACCGTAAGGCGGGTTGGGGTACAAGTCTTCAAATTCACCATAATATTAGAAGTTAAAAATATGCGAGGCAGAACTCTTAAACATATTTCTCGCTCCACGTCAACACTATGAGCAATAAAACAGAGCCCACTAACAGTCTAGTATACTTGACGTAACAAAAAAAATATATGCACCTACCAAATGAAACATTTTTTTTTTAACAAATTGGTGTGTTTAAACGGAGATTTTTTTTGTCCAGTTGTCAGGGCATCTGATAGAAGAAAAGGTTGGAACATTTTTCAGGAATAAAAAGTTTTGTTTACCTAACTGGACATTTTCCCTTCCCTTAAGTTCTTTGCAGCAGAAGGGAACAGGAAACCATGACGGAATCATATTATGAATTACGCCTTGGGGACCTTAACACATCAGTTAGGGATGAGCAAGCACCCAACATCTACAGCATGGCTCGGTCGTGGTGGCAACCGTTGAGGGTCTTGCCTTTATTTCAGATTTGTCTGTGTTCGTGTAGCGGAGAGGCTCGCCCAACTCACGCGCAGTGATTGTGCTAGATAATTCCATTGGGATTGATCTGAATTAAGATTTTCGCACCTGGGAAATTTGGCGGGTGTCCCATGTGAGTTTTCTCAGGGTACTTTAAATTCATTTCCCTTTTGAAGTCCGCCGTTAATCACTCCTGGCACCTCGTCATACACAATTCATTATACAGAATTTTCGGAAACTCAGTGCGCAAACTGCAGACACAGTTTCTTTGGGCCAATAGTACGACAAAAGCCCTACACACTTATATTCGGAAACGTAGTTTTACATAAAATAACTGTGTTGAAACTTGGGGCGTACAACACCTGCAGAAAAAAGGCTTTACTGCCTGACAAGTTGCATAGGTCGTAGGCGCACGACACTAAATTATTACAAACGCAGCGTAGCGCCTACTTCCTATGCAACTTATCCTACATGAGTGATCGCACCGCCTTGTTCTCCAGGCGTTGTACGGTGCAACTTTGAGCACAATTGTTTGATGTAGAAATAAGTTTCCGGCTATAAGTGTATCGGGCTTTTGTGTGTTACTATTGGTCGAAAGAAACTGTCTGGAGTTTGGGCACTCAGTTTCTGAACATGCCGTATAGACTTGCCGGGGTCGTTCAGGGGCCTTACTAGTAAAAAACACTTAATATCGTCAAAGTCACGTCCAGCCGTAAGGAGGCATTCCGAAGGTGATGCAAAATGTAAAATATCGTAAACATGCTGTGAGTGTGTTCTTTTTCCATTTATATTTCGAAAAACCAAATTTATGAATTGGCAAAAAAATACATTATTTAATTTATGCCCTGAAAGAAATTATTTAAATTGAAATATACTGAAGAGTTTTGAAAAATTAATATAGATACGACTGCTTACAACGAGATCCATATGACGAACGAGGACAACTCATAAGCGTGTCCGTGGGATAGGACACCTGGGGCACGATTCTCGTTCAATTTCCACCAATCGCGAGCCGATATACAACATGGAAACAATAAGAGGGGTAAATTTACCATGACACGAAGTGTTGTAGTTGTCACCTGCCCATATGCTATCCACGGTAAAGTGAGTAGTTTTGAAAGCCCTCTCATTTGGAATAAAAGTCAATTAATATATTTAATTTTACCCTCAGGCGTTAACTTCTGAGTACGGTGGAATATATGCACTGTGTTTATTACTTACACGGCAATATTGATTCAAATAGTTTGTTAAGGGATAAAAAAATGGCTCTAAGTAAAAGGTTACTAGGGCCTCAAAATTGCTTACTTTACCGTGAACAGCGTATATCAGAATATCGTCAACTCCACTACGCCCGGCTGGCGATCCCCACGTAATTGGACTGTTCATAAGCAGAAAAATTTAAGATAACTGCGCCCCTGGTCCTCGTAAGAGACAGCCGTGTANATAAGTTGCTCATTAAATGGGTTACTTTTTGCGTTGGAGTGGAAATATATACTGCTTCGAAAAAAAAGTATCAGAACGTTTGCCCTAGTCGTTCACATAGGGTTCCCAACGATCCCGTATTGTACGGTATTTTACGTATCCTAGAGCTTGGAGAAATACCCCGCATGGACGTAGGAATAGGGAGTCATATGTCCAGTATCCCAAACTTGTTGGAAAATAAACCAAATATCGGCAAACAAATTGTGTGTAATTTACCACTTCTGTGATGACAGGACATGTAAATGCGTACTTTACGAACGAGAATTTTCTATTTCACACGCCTACGAGACTGACTTGAAACAACGCGCATGAACACTGATGCATAAAAAGGTGGGTCGGCAGGCGAATACAAGCAAAGAAAAAACAAAGATATACAGTTTTTTTTCAAACAACGATATAGGGAACGTATTTCATGTATACCATATTAACTAGCCCTAATTTAACCTAGTAGCGTACTAAGCATGGTTTTAAGACACAATAGTTTTGATTCTAAAATAAAATTTATTCATAAAGTTTTTGGTTTTGAATTGGAATGAACAGATATAATTTCAAACTATCAAGTTGTACGTGTTCATTATGGAAAATATGAACGCGTTGGCACCTCTACGTTAATATATTTTTAAGAAATATTACACGTGTTAGAATGAAGCTTGATTAACGATTGAAAGCATAACAGTAACCTCAGAAGATAGGTCTTGTGCACAAGAATTGAATTCCATATTTTCGAACCTATTGATTCACAACCACCCATAACAGGTCTTATGCATGAGATTTACTGACCTAGTACACAATGGAAATGGTTATATTTCATTTCTAATGCGGGCGCATGGGGCAACAGCCAATGAGGGCACAGTATAAATTTTTCAACNGGAAATGGTTATATTTCATTTCTAATGCGGGCGCATGGGGCAACAGCCAATGAGGGCACAGTATAAATTTTTCAACGAAGTTGTTTATTTTAAATGGAAGAACATTTATGACGCAGAAACGAAGAAATGCCGCAAGATACAAATTTTGAGGAAATAAATAACTAATAGTTTACTAGAAAAGACTTATAAAGCTTATTCGCATATTTACGATAGCAAAAGATACATTTTTCAGAAAAGCAAAAATGCTAAACATTTTATATCACTGTCAATTTTCAAAACGATATCAACATCTGTTACGAAAATTCTTTATTTACCTACACTGCTGAATTTTGACGCACTCCTCGCAAAATTCAATTGGCTAAAAATAATACACAAGTGTTCAATTGTAAATCAGTATTGCACAAAAATTCTGGTTATATGAATATTACACTGGTGTCTTCTTTGCTCTACGCGTATGTATTTTGATTATGAACAGACAACGGCGCTGAAATAAGACATTTAACAGGGATTCCAACATTTTAATTTGGCAGTGAACCAATTCTGCCGTTCTTGCACCGCCCAGAGAACGGGTTGGCTCGTCTTTGACCTTTATATGCTCTTGGTAGGTGGTCACTAAAAAAAAACCCGTGAGGTAAACTGGTTTTGCTTCCTCTGAACACCTACCCGACGGTGTCTCGGGAATCTCCGGAGAAACGTTCAAATTCTGTGGTCAACCAGTTACTAAGGGCTTCTGATAACGTTTGGTTATTCAACAGACTCCTACTTGTATACGAAGAACTGTATATTCAGCTTAGCTTGAATANGCTTCTGATAACGTTTGGTTATTCAACAGACTCCTACTTGTATACGAAGAACTGTATATTCAGCTTAGCTTGAATATGTATCGCAGTGTCAGTGAAACTTGGTCAGGCAAAGTCTACTAACCTTTTTAGAAAATGCGCATTAATGTTCACAGAGTGCTTATCTTGGTTCAAAACATGTATTTGTAACAGTTCCAGTTAAAGTTAAATTATAATAATAAAATTACAGTATCCAAGTATCTAATATTTTTCTAAGTTTCGAGTATATTTCAGAGATTCTGTGACATATCAATGAAAATTTGGCAAACGTACCCAATTTATTTAAAAACAACTTTAGCTTATTTTCCTTAGCCCAATTATAAGCTTTTTCATTTTATTCCACTTTCATCACATTACCATTTTATCTAACACTACAAATATATAAATAATTTTTTTTAGCACTTCAGCGACCTAAACTGTGGGCATTGAAAAGATAATTTCAGTATTTTTAACATGAAATTTCTAACACTGATTTTCTCTACTGTTAGATACGCTGAGATACATAGCAAAAAAAGTTACGAAACAGGGTCGTAATCCCCTCGGTATGCTGCAGGTCGCTATCGTATTAACTATAACATAACAGAAATGTTACCTAATCTAGTTAATGCTTTGTCATTAGCATAGTACCACTTACATACTGCAGATGGTAGTAAAACTCATGCTGTGTGATCGGCGTACAAGTATTGCGCGTAGACTGGAGAGCCATATCATTACAGTAGCGACTACCCGAAAGGAAACATCGCTGAATTTGACTAGTCACAGTAAGTACCATAACCTAGATGATTATAGCATGCAGCAGTGCTAATATTCGTCAACGTTCGCTCGGCTGCATGCAGCTCAGTAAAAAGAGAAAGAGAGAGGAAGAGAGGGAGAGAAAGAGAGAGGGGGAGAGAGGGAGAGAAAGAGAGAGAGGGAGAGAAAGAGAGAGAGGGAGAGATGGAGAGAAAGAGAGAGGAATTTTGCGGGCATGCAACTTTAGAAGCGTACGTTACACGTGTTTGTTGCATAACACAGGAATGACGTAACTCTTAAATCCTTTCCACTTTCAGCCAGTTATGAAGTGACGCGTGACGTGGCACACTGGCTGACTATAAACTGGCTAGAAAACCAACGCCAATTATGTTTTCTTATACTGAGTTATTTGTATTTCTAAATAAATCAAACATATAAATGGGTTTGCATCTTCAAAGAAAAAGACAACTACAAAAGTAGAAAAATTAAATTTTCGTTAAGTAATGTGTGACTACCTCGTCTTATTAGTGATATATATTATTGTTGTTTTAACCACGATAGTAAGACGTGAATATAGAGCAAAGCAATACGAACGATTATTCGCAATATTCTCGGATGCGTCACTAACCAGAGAAGAAGCAAATTTTGGCTGATAATCCACCAAAACCACCAATACCTATATATATTTTCTTCAGGGTCCAAAAGTGTAAAAGTTTAAACCAAATTTACCTATTCTTAAAGTTTTTAAGTGTTTTCATAGAAATAATTTTTATGATATATGAACATTAATAACTTATCATCGGTACATTGCGAAATTTTTTAACATACAAGTAATTGCCTCTATTTAGAAGGAACGGTAGTGCGGTATCATGGAAAGTTAAACATGATGTCCATCAGATTTCAGAAATGTTTCTAGTTAAGATGTTCCATTTATGTTTCTTATCACTGCACACGCACGAAAATTGAAATTGTTGATATTTGAAATATTAAGGAAATTTGTGTTAATTCCTTCGCGCATAAATTTAATTACATGAATCCATATTATAGGCTGCTCACGATAAAGTGAGCGTTTTTGAGGTCCTAACTTACTTTCATCCTATCAGCCATTTTTTTATCCTATCACAACTTCTTAAAATAAATATAGCCATGTAAGTAATAAACACAGTGTATATATTTCACAGGATTCTAAAGTTAATGTCTAAGGCTACAATAAAATATTTTTATTGATTAATATTCCAAATAAGAGGGCTTCAAAAGTGCCCACTTTACGGCGAGTCTCATGTGTAATTAAAATGCCTAAACTAATTTATTTGATAACTTTGAAAATAGGGTAAACTTTTAAGAACGGTAGAGATATGGTACTTTTCAATGATTTTAAAGGACGCCAGTTTAAAATCTGCCCTTCGTTTCCTTCCTTGCTTCACGTATACTTAACTGCAAAAAGCTGAAGTATCTCACAGAATAACAATGCTTGCCAACTGAACGGAAAGGTTAGTAGTTCTTGAAAACAAAATACTAGTTTGTACGAATTATATGACCAAGTAGGTATGCAGAGATAATCCAACATTCAACCAAACATCCTTTTTTATGCAGGTTTCATTTACCAACAAAAAATGTTTCGTCTAGCGTAATTTACAATACAAGGATTTTGAATTGAAATTAAGGAAATGTTTCTACATAAGTGTTTATAATTTATAAGAAATATTTTGTTTACTGAAACAAACATTCTTTTACTGTGATGGTATATGTTGTCAGAAAAAAAACGGCCCTAATTGAGCCGGAAATAAAAATAATAATGCTTATGGAGATGGTTCTGAGTACAGCCCAGCAAGTGAGGAGCTTTCACGCTATGTTTGTCCTCGAAATATTACATTTAATGACACCCTATATATATATATATATATATATATATATATATATATATATATATGTTGAGTCGTGATACAAGGTTGGAGAGAATCTGAGCAGCCCGATTAAACCCACTGGTCAATAATAACGTCCGCTATGTTTTCCGAATATAAACCCCACAGGAATGTAACCCAAATGGCCGGTGCACTAGACCCCGCGGACCTACGATGATAAAATAAATAAATATATATTTTAAGGCTCGCATGTTTTCTCTTTGCCTCGGCCATTTCGGCGCTACCCAATCCTTGATATACAACTTTCTCATTTTTCCCGTAGGCTTCAAATGTCCTTTAGTTAAGAAACAAACACATCCAACGCCAAAGAAAATATTATAAACCGACTGCCACCACGAACGAATCCATCACACCTGACCTTGTAAATCGAATCTCCGGAGTCGACAATCGTGAGTGAAATATTCCTCAAGGCACCACTTAGTCAAAGTCTGGAATACCGGCGTTGTACCTCGTGCTGTGGTCAACCGTGGCACTACTTATCTTCCACGCCACTTGTATTTTCCCGATCGCCTTAAACTCTGGTACTTTCCACAGATCATGGCCAGCTGATGCGGCTACCCTCAGTTCACGTCTCGTCCATCACAATGCTGCACTAATGTTCTTACAATAAAATCCTTTGCCTTGACCCACGACGGGGGGAAAAACTAGGACACATTTTAGCAATGAAGGCCATCAAAGGTGCTGTATTCTTACATTAGCTCTTGAACTTTCTGGTATTTGACCCGTAAACTTTTATCCTCAAGGTTCAGAGCAAAATTATCCACCACACTGAGAAAAGATTTTGTTGGATAAAATTAATTTTGTTTGGCCCAACAAATTAAAATTTTTTATGTTGGAAGTAAAATACTTTGTGTTTCAAACCAAATTTTTCGGTTGTTATTTGGTTTTCCCAAACTGTAAGATTTGGTTGGTGTAACTAAATATTTGTCTGACTCTACGTATATTAACCTGTTTATATTATCACAAAGCACTACATCATAGCAACCTCAGCTTAAGTTGCTACTGGTGAAATAGGAATGTTGTAAATAGATACAATTTAAATACTGCACAACATACGTAGATAAATATTTCAAGTTTTACAGCATACATTTTTTAGTGTCTTCCTGAATTTGTTTTATTGAAGTTTCATATAATTATTATATATTTATAAATTAACTAACAGAAACTGTTACTACCCTAATTGTAACAAACCTTTAAAACTAACTCTGTTTGCTGAATTTCCGAACGAAGGTAATCACACTTTTGGCACCAAGTGGAGGTTTTGAATTTTTAAACGTTTATATTGTTAGATGAAAAAAATCAGTTTTGTAGCTTTTCAAGTTTTGTTTGCTCAATAAAACAGTTTGTTGTATATTTTGCCCTATAGACATACAAGTATTTTGTTGTCTGTAACAAACCTTTCTCTCAGTGCACCATAGCACGAGTTCAACCTCGTCCTGACAAGAGTGTACCGGCCAAGATGGGATTCCAGTACATCCCCCTCCCCCCTCCGAGACAGTAAAATGGGTGAACCTCAAGCATTGTATTTAATCAGCACGGGCTACTCCTTCCTTTTCATCGTCATTTGTGGTGTTCCCAGACTTACTGACAAGGACTACAATCGCCGATTCCAAGTTTTTCTTATAAACAGCCCAGCAAACGTACGTACCCACAAGCTCGCCTCGTCCACTACAAAAATACATATGTTATGGCGATGAACATACACTTTTCCCTAGCTGCCTTTGAAGGCTGGCCCACCAGATGGCTGTGTCCGACCCCTCTTTGGAGTATGGGAACACTACTCCGGTGGGCCCCTAAAGGATAAGGATTGAGTTAAGCTCATCTAGCGCGAAAGATCATTTAGCTTATGCCGCAGTTGATCAGTTCCGACCCCCAACCTGTTATTTATAAATGCCGCCAGCTCCCCTCTCACATATTCTGGGACCCTCGCACTCAGAGGCACAAGTGGTACAGCCGAGGCCCTATCCGAACCTCTGCTGGCTGTCCAGACCAGCACAGGAGCTGTGCCAAAGCTCACCGTGCCCATCCTTCTCTGGGAGAGGAGCTCTCTAGATCTCCTCCAGCATGCTGAGTTTCAACCCATGCCACCATAGGTCTAATCAAGGGAACTTCAGGTAGGGGCCTTCCGATCGCCCGAGAGGTACTAGAAAAAACATTTACGGCACGGGTGGCACGCAGTGACACAAATGCTGAAACTCGTAGAACCTACTTAGCACTAGACCATACAGCGTGTTTAATTCTCATTGAGATCTTGAACTTTGTCTTTCAGCCAAATGGCCAAGACTCCTAACGGAGGTTTATATCTTTGGTAGCGAACTTCCGACCACTCTCATCAGTGGTCCGGCTTCGCCCAACTCCTGGCGGACCGGCCAGTACGGCAGACAAGCAAGCGTCCCCGCCAAACTTTGAACAATTGTGGACATGCACCATTATAAACACTTTGTTATAGTCTCAGAAAACACACTAGGTAAAATAAAGTTACTTAGATTAAAATAAAACGTAAATAAAATAAATACGAATGAGCGAGTCTGAGTTAGCTGTTCTCGGAAAAAAAAAAACGTGTAACACACATGTGATTCCATGAAGGAATCAAGCCAGAGGCCAAATAACCGAACGACACAACACAACGAAAACGTAACATACATAAACTCCGAGCAGGAATGGTAGTCAGATGACACAAGAGAAACGGCGCAACACAACCATGATTGTTGGCCAAACAGACAAAACAACAAGTACGGAATATGTGGAACATGACCGAAAACTGGACGAATAACGAACACAACACAACCAAACGTAACGTCTGGGACGGTTGTAAGCATGGACGACACGACGACGACAATGCAGACTACGAATAGCAAACTTCCTTCGACGACAACAGGTGTGACGTTTCGGGAATTGCAATCTGCTCCCATCTTCAGGCACACAGTCCAAGAGATGCTCAAGGCACAGCTTTAGCCCTTCTGCAGAGATTCTTCGCTTTCGCGTCATAATTTTGGATTCATAGTAATTACTAAGAATTGTGTGTTATCTGCTTGTTGTAAAATTTTGAGGATGTGTTTATGTTAAGTTAATGAGTTGAGAAGTCTCGTGCACGTCCGTGCCGCCTTGGAAGGGCCGACGGCGACAGGGAGCCGAGTGACGACGCGTGTGTTGTTGCGTGTGCAGAGGACTCCGGACTACGTGAAGATGGGCCGGGACGTGCTGCACTGGGCGCTGTGCCTGCCGGCTTCGTGCCGCCCCGCGGAACTGCAGAGGGTGCTGGACCGCGAGTTGGAGGACCTCGCCAAAGAGCGGGGGCTCGGCGTGACGGCCGAGGTGTCGCCACGGATGTGCTCCGTCGCCGCAGACCCCCCGCCCTACACGCCGGCCGATATCGCCTTCAGGTGCTCCCACACGCTTCTCCAACTACCACCCCTATTTATAGAGATGGTACTTTATCAGCTGACTGTTTGCTGGGATTCAACGAACCATACGCATGTCCGGTGATTTTCCCTTTCCTTATTGGTTGTGGTGCGTGCATGTCTCTACCGCTCCGTTTCACTGAGCCGGTGAGAATTCTGATACTATAGGCACAGGACGTTCGTGATTGGTATAGAAACAACTTAACTGAGTCGAAGACTTATTCATCCAATCATGAAAGAACAAGAGTTATCGAAGATATGTTGACTGAGAAAAATTTCGTGACTACCCATTATCTTTACCCGTATAGTGTCTGATCCCTGTATCTTTACACTTTTCCCAACCAAACCTTTGAAAAAATAACCCCATGTACGACGTGTTTGCTTGTTTCCTGAATGTGTCATGCATAGTCCACTCACGGTTACTTCTAACTTTTCTGAAGCCCAGCTAAAGTTCTACTTCCGGGATATTCCTCCGCCTCATGCAAATTAAGCTTAACCGTGTCTAGAAAATTACACCATAGGGACAACGCTTCGCATTCGTGCGCACTCAGAGTAATAACATTTCGCATAAGAACTATTTCTTACTAGGCATTACCAACACACCTATTTTCTCATTGTTTTTATTTATATTGTTATGAAGAAGGTATTATAACTGGTAGGCAAAAAATAAATAAAATTTTAATTTAAACGAAAACACGGTAGTTTAATGTCAAAACAAGCATAAAAAGCACGTGATACCTGGCATACAAAGGAATGGAACAAACACGTAATACATGGGGTAATTTCTCGAACATTTCATTCAAAAAGTATGAAGAAACCGTGAATAGACTATATAGGATATTCACGGTACACTTGAACACTTTTGAAAGCCGTACATTGTGCATTCTTCCGCCACACGTAACATTGACATCGCTATGGAACTGGTCNACTTGAACACTTTTGAAAGCCGTACATTGTGCATTCTTCCGCCACACGTAACATTGACATCGCTATGGAACTGGTCACCTTATTCATGCATCGGTCAATTGGAACTGTGAAATTATTAGAAAAGGAAATTACTTACAAATTTGCTCGTTCTAACACTAACGCGTAGNTCGGTCAATTGGAACTGTGAAATTATTAGAAAAGGAAATTACTTACAAATTTGCTCGTTCTAACACTAACGCGTAGTTAAAACCAGAAAGCAAAACAAATACCTTCGGTGTTTACAAATGTTTAACTAACATATTTTATTGAATGTTAGGACACTGGAACACTCTCCATTCGCTGTTACAGAATTTACTGGGCGTATGCCAGTCAGTTTGCTTGTTAAAACTTATGCAGCATGGGGCAGTGATATTTTTCAAAGACTGATTTCAAAAGTGCTCAGTTTACCATGCACAGCATATATTACAAGTGTTTCATACTTAATTTAACTCGAAAGCATCTTACTTTTTGTTAAATTTGAACTCTTACTTAAAGTTTACCAAACACTTATAATAAGTAATTTATAATTTATATTAATAAAAACAAAAATAAATAGGTGTGTTGGTAATACCATGTAATAAATAGTTCTTTAAGATATAATTGCACGNTATTAATAAAAACAAAAATAAATAGGTGTGTTGGTAATACCATGTAATAAATAGTTCTTTAAGATATAATTGCACTGAGTGCGCACGAATGCGTTGCGTTGTCCCTTTGGTGTAGTTTTCTAAACATGGTTAAATTGTTTTAGCAGAAGGCAGGTTTAGGCCTGTCCCCAATAGTGTCTGTGTTTTTCAAAGAAATTTATTTATTGTGGAACATGCAAAATGCACAGACTTTTGTCTATTGCNTATTAATAAAAACAAAAATAAATAGGTGTGTTGGTAATACCATGTAATAAATAGTTCTTTAAGATATAATTGCACGAATGCGTTGCGTTGTCCCTTTGGTGTAGTTTTCTAAACATGGTTAAATTGTTTTAGCAGAAGGCAGGTTTAGGCCTGTTCCCAATAGTGTCTGTGTTTTTCAAAGAAATTTATTTATTGTGGAACATGCAAAATGCACAGACTTTTGTCTATTGCATGTTTTGATTCTGAGTGGTTTGTTTTCCATTGCAAAATTATTCAATCAATTATAAAATCACTTGCAAATAATGGTTATATCTGCTTACTAAATGTGTTCTTAATTTAGAATTACGTGTGGCCGGCCACTACTGTATTACATGTAGAAACGTTTTTGTTTTTAGTGTGGTTGTGGGAATGCTGATTCTTCTCGTTGTTACAAGTACGTGGTATGATGTAAAGAAGTACTCTACAGAGGAAACCAAATCGGCTTTGAACATAGGTGGGTTCCTGACTAGTAGGTATGTATTTATCTAAGTTTAATTTAGTGCGAAACATTGTTTGTTTTTGTGTTTCCATGCTTGAGATATCGCGTTGTTGTGCATAAATAAAATAATTTAGTCAAAATTCAAGGAGCTTTAAGTTAAGTAAATAATTAATTATTTCTAAATAAATTTGCTACATTAGCAAATCTATAACTGGAATTAGTAATTAGAGATATTTTTTTATGTTCATCACCAAATTTATGATTATATAACTCATCAAATTCATCATTATATTCATATCCAATTTCATGTTTATCAAAATTTTCACCATCTTATTCACCATCAACTCCATATACATCTTCTTTTCCTTTAATCTAGCAGGCTTTGAAATTCCACGTGATTTGTACCACGTTGTGATATGTAGTGTAATGACGTAAACGAAGGCCACAGCTTCAACAGTTGTTATAATTCCCACAGTAACTCGTGTATTTACTAACACTCCGTATAATACACATTTCAATAACTTTGTATTATAATTGCAGTTGTCACTCAATATTCTCTGTGTATAGCTCACACTGTTACAAATCAGCTGTTTTCCACTCTGTAAAGATAATAAGTTATTTTATTGTATTTCATTTTCTGCATCGATATTTAAAAAAAATAGATAAATATTTTATAAATATTTTGAAATAAAATGTTTGTCAGTTTATTTTTGTTTAAGAATTAAATTGTGATCGGATTTTTCAACTGCATAACCATTTAACATGGAAGTGCCTTACCTCTTCCTATTATGCATGTGAAAAATTACTGGCTATCGTTACTTTTGGTATCAAAAAATAATATTTTTTAAAGTTTCCCACATTTTCCTCTAGAACATACATTATTATGTGTAAAACTTACAGGTTTCTGAAAGACTAGTGACTGTTGTGATGGTGACAAGAAATTTTTATTCACTATTTAATCGATTTTGAGAGATAGATTTTACTTTCGAAGTGTTAGTCTTTAGAATCTTCGAATTATAACATTTTAAATTTTAAACCTACTTTCCATTAAACTGGCGTGCCTTTAATCCTGCTCTCTATAAAGGGCAGCATTGTGTCACCAAAAAGTTTAATATAAAAAGATTACACTTTGTTGTTAAACTCGACACACGTAAGAGCGATCACAGCTACATCATTGAAAGAAGATCAACTAAAGAATTTTCCAATTGTATGTCAGTGTACACAACCTAGATCAAAATCTGTATCGCCAGATAGTGGTTAAATTACATTAATCCAATATGGTGGGTGATATTCGACTCTGTGTACAATTTTATGTAGGCCTATATTGATTTGCTATCAGTATGCTAGGTAAGATAATATTAAAAATAAGTATATTTACAGATTTAAGGTAAATATAAAATGGCGTAACTGTTTCATTTACGGAGCATTTAAATTTAGTGTTAAATTTCAGACAGTGAAATATACGTAATGGTGTATCACCTTTTTATAGCAAACGGTATAATGAAATATGTTATGGAAAATAATATTTAAGTTACTGACCATTATATTCTGTAATTTATTTCGTGTTTACAATGTTTACTGTAGCGTATATGTAGTTGTTGGCAGTGATTTTATTTCTAAAGATGAACTCAAAAGTGCTCACTTTGCCGTGAACAGCCTCTACCTACCTACCTATCAGAATATCGTAAATTCCGCTACGCTCGGCTAAGCAATCCTTACGTAATCGGGCTCCCTATAAGCGAACAAGCGATTGGCTATCGCGCCCATCCCTGGTTACATAAACCTGATTTATACAGCATTTCCACGGTAAAATGAGAACTGTAGAAATCCCTGCTTAAGATGTATTTGTACGTGCACTGTGCGTTACACCACTGTAAGTAAATTTAACGTATTCGTGCGCCCCGGCAGTTTAGTCATTCGTCAGTGAAGAGAAACTGTGAAATTATTAGAAAATTAAATATTTTGGAAATGTGCTAGTTCTTACACTTATTTCGTGTTAAAAACAGAAAATAAAATCAATTATTTCAGTATTTACAAATACTAACCTAACTTGCGTTATTAATTCATTGTTAAGAATTTGAAAATGCTTCTTTCTCCGTCTTTGCCAACTTAACTGAGCGCATGCGAGTCAGTGTACCTGTTAAAATGATATAAAGTATCTAAATTACACCGATAAACATCGGCTGCTGGTAATTCAAGANTGCCAACTTAACTGAGCGCATGCGAGTCAGTGTACCTGTTAAAATGATATAAAGTATCTAAATTACACCGATAAACTTCGGCTGCTGGTAAGTCAAGAANATATAAAGTATCTAAATTACACCGATAAACATCGGCTGCTGGTAATTCAAGAAAAAAGGAGGTAAAAATACATAAACGACTTTCGGTCTAAGTGAATCATACTAAGAGCAGTACATATTTGAAGTTTGACCGGAATCACCAATTTATTATAAATATTGGAGAAACTTCAAATGAAACGTTCAGTGTCTCGATAATTTGTAACGGAACAAGGATCTGTAAACACCACAACACCTGGCTGTCGCTGTCATCAAATTATTTAATGGAAATAATCACTGTTGCTACCCTTATTTCGAATTAATCTCTATGATGCTGTAGCATACTTGGGATTTAAAAGTAGGATTATTAAGCCGCATGTCACAATAAGCTTTACACATTATTCAGACACCGGGTGTTGCATTCCCAGTATTTGAAATACACTCGTACTTCAAGTTCTAACTTGAAGATGTATGTACCGCCCTTAAGATTTACTTTAAACCCTTTCAGACCCACTTTACTTTACGATTTCAGGTGTTGCAAACAAAATTTATTTTATGATGCGTGTTGTACTTTAAGTCGGCACAATACTTGTTCCGTTGTCACAGTCAATGTTTGGCTATGAACCAATTATGACATGGACCAGTAAAATACGGTTTGCGAATCATACACCTACAGGCAAGATCATTGGTCACTGAGATTCGCAGTGTGTAGTACAGACTAAAAACTTCCCTACACACGCGTTATGCACACAATCGTGTACACGGGGTCGGATTACTACCATAGGTCATATACAGGTGATTCTAAAATCGTGGGACAAACATTGAGGGGTGGTAGAGCTCACTGAAACCAACAATTATTGTAAAGGAATATATGGGCGGGAGTGACGCGTTGAGGCACAAACACAAAAATAACACATGAAATACAACACATTCTTTATTTAAACGTCGCCACTAAATGCCTTTTTTACAGCAATTTTTATCATAATTGCTCAAAATTGCTACCACCGACAGTAATGCAAGCTTGGTAGCGTCGGTGAAGTGATTGGCGAACAGATTCAAATACGCCGGGTATTTCACGCACGCCACCATTGTCAGCCAATCACGCCATATGTAGAGGTCGCCAAGCATGCGTGACTGTCAGTGGATGCATTTCCAGCAACTGTTTTAACATTTTCTGTACGGAATCACTCGTTAAGTATGCTGCTAATGAACATTTTATGTTTCCGTTAATGTATTATGTTTTTGTGTTTGTGCCTCGACGCGTCACTTCGGCCCATATATTCCTGTACAATAATTGTTTGTTTTAGTGAGCTCTACCACCCCTCAAAGTTTGTCCCATTATTTTAGAATCATCCTGTATATGTTTTACCTTCTTTTTTTCGTAATTAACCTGCGGCCGAAATTTGTCGGCTTAATTTAGATACACCATGTATGCAATTAGGAACAGTGTAATTTTTCAAAGGTTGATCTCAGAAGTGCTGAATTAACTGTGGACGGCTTGAAAGGGCCAATTGCTCATACTGTTGTGGATCCTCTTTCAGAGAGTATGGAGGCTCCACTGGCCACGAGGCTCTTGCTGTGCTTCTCGGCGAGGCGCAGCGTTAAAAGCGTGCTGAAGACGCGCGTCAACCTCCCGGCCCTGGACTGCAGCAACGGGCCCCGATTCTTGTTCATGATCCTCATCATGTTCGGCCACCGGCTCATCATGTACGTTGGCCACCCAGTCGACGACGCCACGAAGCTAGACAACGTGAGTGCGCGCCACCGACTTCCGCCGTAACGTGCATGACAGACTTCATATTTTATATCGGGCATCGACAAGTCATGGGAAATTGCTTTTCACATGCTGTGAAACATGCATTGGGAGACTACTGTTGCCAGAATAATTTCTGTAACCGCTGCAAGAAAAAATCACTTATTTCTTGCCGGCAGTCACTAGCAATAAATTTATAAACGTGTTATAGTGGTAATAGTTTAATAATGCTTTGGATACTATTATTTATGTCATGTCGTGCGAAAAATTCCGTAGAACAATCATAAATATCAACCACGCCAAAAATCGTGAAAATCCAATTTGGTGAGGTCTGATCCGCCTTGTTTTGAGAGCCAATGAAGGTGAGGCGAGGTGAGAATGGAGTAGCACCGGAATGAAAGGGTGGGAGAAACGGGAGATCCCAGAGAAAACCCGCCGATTAGCAGCATTTTTCGGCACGATTCAACTTGCGAAAATCCGGGAGTGAACTCGGTTGTCTTGGTGGGAGGCGAACAGGCTAACCGCTGTTTTATTGCTATTACCAGCACACTAAAGTTAAATTGTGAAAATATTTAAAAGCCGTTAAGACAGTGAATAGGGTAACAATTTTTTACTGTGCCTACTGGAATTCTTCTATTTCAGTAAACGTTTATTTTTTAAAGACGACGTGTTGCTTAAATGCCAGTCGGTGAAAGAATTATATGATTATGTTGAAAGAGTAATTTTCTCTTTGTTGAAATAATTTATTAATACGTGGAGTGCAAACTGTTTCTGAAAAACACAGATGACTGCTGGCACTGTT
This sequence comes from Clitarchus hookeri, assembly GCA_002778355.1. NCBI lineage: Eukaryota > Metazoa > Arthropoda > Insecta > Phasmatodea > Phasmatidae > Clitarchus > Clitarchus hookeri. The sequence goes on from NQII01000045.1 coordinate 1,368,434, forward strand.
TCAGCTTTTTATGGAGCACAAAACAAAATTATGTCAGATATACTCTATTTTTAGCAAGGTAATGCGTACTGAGAAAGTTGAAATAAGTAAAACGGCGTGAACCGGAGGTACTGGAGAGGTGCTGTTTGTATATATTGTTACAAGACTCCTGATGGGCGTATCTGAGTCCGTGAGGGATGGGGGTCTTAATAAAAATAAAATACTACATTAGATTTTTTGACTTATTCACACAACTCTTATTTACAGCCTTAAATTTTTATGTATCCACTATTATTCTTTTTTTTCACAGTGAGCGCAATATTTAATGTATATTTCAACTCTGATTAACGTCCTTCTTAAGTTCCCTGCTTGGTTATATTCAATTAACTCATACTCATCATTAACACATGTTCATTTGTAATGTATTTCACTCACGCATCCAGTCCAATAGTTCAACCTGCTAGTCGCACTCTTCACTGCTCTGATGCTCGCAGTCGCAGATTTTCCTCCCAATGGTCACTTCCGGTGCTACTCTTTGCTCTTCCAGCTCGTCGTCTATCGTTTAACGTCGCCCAATAGCCCCGACTCCCGACTCTCATGCACTCCCGGCTCAGAGGCCCGTCGCGCTTTAATACTATCGCTGGCCTTGATCTGGAAGGTTCAACGCACCTCGAGTATCGCTGTGACAATTTAGGGTAGTTATGACCAGAGAATTCCTTCAATGATATCTCAAAGACACCCGATACCCAAAGTTGAAAGAGGCGCGCGCCCTGATAGGCACAACAGGCACGCTTTGTAAACATTTCTTTGTGAATAGCCGCTACGTCTCCGGTTGCAACTGGTAGCGCGCGCGCGTCCAATAAATCGTACGTGCCTCGCACGCTCGCAGAGCGGCCGCCTGTAACAATATTTAATGAAAAATTTATATTTAAAATACAGTTAAATCGCTTAAAAGAGTACACATGGTCACAAAGCCTATTCGGGAATTTGTTTCAACAGGAGCTGAAATATGCAATCAATTTTGAAATTACGCGTGGAAAAATATTGACAGCTGAAGTTCTTGTATGAAAGACGTTCAAAAATAAGTTACACCTCGCAGTACACAGATATATATATATATATATATATATATATA
>NQII01000045.1:1369857-1428174 GCA_002778355.1 Clitarchus hookeri
GTGGGCATACCTAGAATTGAGGCAATATCCGTGTCCTGTTGGTGAGCTAGTTGACCTAACCATCATTCTAGCAGAGCTTTAGTAGTGACTGTTAACAATGGCATGCCAGCTGGTATCTCAAAGTACGAGGAAGTGTGCGATTCCTGGGGGACAAACATTCCACTTGCTCAGAGATTCATCATGAAATAATGACGGTGTATGGAGGAAATGCAAATTCGCAAGTGAAGTAGTACTATACGAGTCAGATGCAGTCGCACAGACTTGACTGACTCTGATCGGCACGGAAGATCATCAACATCCACCACGGAGGACAACGTGCTGCAGATGGAAAGAGTGATTTCTAAAAATCGCATACACAGGAAATGGGTGCATGGGTTGGTATTGCACATGCCGTTATCCACAGTCAGGTTAAATATGGGTTCCGCGTTCACCGACGGCCCAATGCGAAGATCTTTTCTTCAACTTCATTCCGTTGAAACCCATAATAACTTGAGCCCCATGGCCACAGGCGATAAAACATGGTTTCGTCATTTCACCTCGGACTCAAAAAGAGCGTCTCAGCCTCACCTCCGAAGATGTTTGATGTTGCTCCATCCGCAGTAAATAACGCTGGCCCGTGTTTCCTTTGGTTCTGAAGGAGTTGTAAACACAGACTTGACGGACAGAGGATGTCCTGCTTCCTACTACCAAACTTTACGATCTTTGCGGAAAGTCATAAAATTCAAAAGACGTTAAATGTTTAAGCCGAGATCTCCTCATTGTCAATAATGCCACACCTCACAGCGCAAGCGCAACACAAGAATTGATCCACAGTTTTTGATGGGATACACTGCAGCATCCACTACACAGCTCTGATCTTTCACCAAGCGGTTTTCAACTTTTCGGAAATATGAAAGCATGTCTAGATGAGCAACGATTTCCCAAAGATGAGGCGCTAAAAATCAGTTGTCGTTCGTTGGCCCCAGGGTCGGGGATAGCGGTATGTCGTTAAGGAATAGAATATTTAGTCGTGCGTTCCATTGTATAATAACACTGATTCGCAGCGACTAGGTAACTGCGAGGAAAAAGAGTGCAAATTAACATGTGCCCTATTTTAAAGTGGGCGACGTATAGCAATACTTTTGTTGACCGACGGTATAACTCGGCGTCTTGAATGTCCTTCGTTTATTCCTAGTTGTAGCCAACACAGTTGAACAACGCAGAGAATTTCCTTTGCTGAACTTCACTGCCACAGCCAGCAATATGCAGATACTTGACGTGCTGGCTGTGGCAAATAGCGTGAAAAGACGACCGCATTGGATTTCGTCTTTCACCGTGTACAATACAGGCCATGAATATATTTGCATAATTCCTTACATAACAAAAATAATATTTTCTTGGCTTACCGTTTAGCTATTTAATGTGGCAGCCTGTACAAATTTTTAAAACAAGTTTATCTGCTGTGCGAGAAAAACTATGAAACACTCCAAGATAACTCCGCACTAAATCTTATGGATTTCCATTAATATTTCCAGGCTTGCCAGAAATCTCAGATTTTACAGGGGGAACTAAATGCAGAATACAAGCGATATAACAGTGAGAGATAAATTATTCGTGCCAAGCACGACCTTTGCGCTTGTGGTTTCAATGTTCAGTAATTAGAACTCAAAATTTTGAATTAATAATTTCATTTCGTTACATTGATGTCCACCAACAAAATAATTTGTATACGTATTTTGTAATTGTTTTAAATTGCTGATTATTCTGAGTTGAGTAGGGTTTTGTAAAAGTTTTTTTTTCATTTATTATTACGCTACTTCTAAGAAGTCTACGTATAAAATGTGTTATGAACAATGGTTTTTTTTCTTTGATTCCAGATCTTCCGAGATTTAGGAAGCACGTTCATAGTTAATGGAACGCTGTTGGTCGATTCGTACTTGGTTCTCAGCGGATTTATATTGGCTTATCAACTACTAGAAAATCTCGACAAGCACAATAAGTCGAACCTGGCGCAGGGACTGCTGCTTCGTTACATCAGGTGAGTCTAGATAACCACAAAACTCACGGGTTGCGTTGCCAGGACATTCCTACTTAATACCCTGGAAATATCTTGAACGCTTGGACAGTGATTCATTATGCAAGGTGCAGCGTACATATTATGTGATACTGCTTAATCCACTTTCCAAACGCATCACGTCTGGAGATCATAATCAATTCATAGTTCCCTTTTTCAGTCAGAAATACAAGCATAGTTGCTAACACACTTGTCTGGTAATTTTTCCAACTAATTATCAAGTCGTCACTTTAACACATAATTTTGCTATTAGTATAAAATTCCAAATTCGTTGTCCCTGTGTTTTCATTACACACTGCTCAGGACGTAACCGACCTTCTATAAGCTCGTGTTATCAACGTGAGCCAGTATTGCTAATTCAAAACTCTTCTAGNTAAGCTCGTGTTATCAACGTGAGTCAGTATTGCTAATTCAAAACTCTTCTAGCAAATATATTAAAAGGTCTTCACTATTACTACAAAATTTATTTTCGAGCCAGAGCTGCGGATTACACTTACAGAAGTGACGGTAGATTGTGACGCATAATTGATCGCCATCTCCAAAGTCACGGCATGAAACTTGAATAAACGACAGAATGCGTTCCGTGGTTCTCCATCGCCATCTAAGGGTTGGCTTTCAATGATGCATTCGGCCGCCAACAGCCTTGGATTGCAGCATCGCACACGCATATATCACAGACTTACACTTTACAATAACGTTAAAATCATTAATTTTAAATTATGTGCGTTAACTTTTAAATCATATGAGTTAACATCTTTCGAGCGTCACAATTTCAGAATACCTTGTAAAGTGTATCGATAACGCACAATGTTTGCCGTTAGCACTGTAAATTTTTCGGGATTTGCTGTTGTCAAACACCTTAAAATCCTGGGAAAATTATATTTGTTAATTGTAGAACTTCGAAAGCCGTGCCATATGGGAACTATGTAATTTAAGGCTCAGTTTCACGTCTTTTGCAGAAATTCTTCGTTTTCGCGTCACAATTTGGGATTCATAGCAATTATCGGCAATTTACGATTATATAAAATTTTTCATTTTACAATTTGGTTATTATTTATGTTCGTAATTTTGATTGCGTTTTATCTGCTTGTTGTAAAAAGTCGAGAACGTATTTATATTTTATCGATAATTTCTCGCCTTTTTGCAAGCAGGGAAGTAACACGCAGCAAAAATTAGATACAAGCGAACCAAACAACTAGTAAATTGCAAATCTTCTATAATCAAACATTTCCAATAACAATAGCCCTGAATGTGGAATGATGACACGGAAAGGACAGATATCTGCAGAAGGGGCGAAGCCGAGCCTCAACAGCAGACTGTGGGGAGACGAGGAGCGAGTGTCGTCCGTACGAACTGCGCATGCGCACGAAGTGAAGTGAGTGCGGTTCTTGTTGTCGCAGGCTGACGCCGACGTACATGCTGGTCGTGTTCTTCCACGCGACTCTCTTCTACCGCCTGGGCTCCGGGCCCTTCTGGGAGCAGGCCGTGGGCACGGACAGGCAGCGCTGCCAGCAGAACTGGTGGACCAACATGCTCTACGTCAACAACTACGTGCACGTGGACGGCATGGTGAGTGCGTCTGCGATACCGCACGCCATCTCTGATCACACTCTCCAAACGTTTCCTCCTCGAGTTCGCGCCGTCGTTCAAAGCGTTTCCTGGCCAACAATAATTATTTGATCATTAGAGCAAAAAGTATTTCATGTGATATTTCCATTCCGCAAAGCCACTACTAAAATCTTAGTTTCATTAGTTTTTCTGAGCACACGAATAACATTAACCGGAATATTTAAAATACTTTAAATTAAGAAATGTTAAAATGGAATGCCGTAACTTATTTTGAAACTCGCTAAGCAATGCCTGGCTTACGAAGCAAGGGAAGAAACTTGAAAAAATTTTCTCGTACAGAAAAAAAAAAATTTGTCCTAAATCTTTGTTGTGTGAAATTGTCACGCATCTTTATTTTTGAGAAAAATTTGTTTTGTAAACATAATTTAATGATAATATTTAATTGCTTAAAATTGTAACATATTAAATATCTACACGTAAATTTTTTTTTTTTTGCAAAAATTGGGATCTTTTTTCAGAGAATCACAAACAAAAAACTCTAGTTAATGCAGATAGCAGAGGTTGTCAGAATTAATNTTGAATAAACGACAGAATGCGTTCCGTGGTTCTCCATCGCCATCTAAGGGTTGGCTTTCAATGATGCATTCGGCCACCAACAGCCTTGGATTGCAGCATCGCACACGCATATATCACAAACTTACACTTTACAATAACGTTAAAATCATTAATTTTAAATTATGTGCGTTAACTTTTAAATCATATGAGTTAACATCTTTCGAGCGTCACAATTTCAGAATACCTTGTAAAGTGTATCGACAACGCACAATGTTTGCCGTTAGCACTGTAAATTTTTCGGGATTTGCTGTTGTCAAACACCTTAAAATCCTGGGAAAATTATATTTGTTAATTGTAGAACTTCGAAAGCCGTGCCATATGGGAACTATGTAATTTAAGGCTCAGTTTCACGTATTTTGCAGAAATTCTTCGTTTTCGCGTCACAATTTGGGATTCATAGCAATTATCGGCAATTTACGATTATATAAAATTTTTCATTTTACAATTTGGTTATTATTTATGTTCGTAATTTTGATTGCGTTTTATCTGCTTGTTGTAAAAAGTCGAGAACGTATTTATATTTTATCGATAATTTCTCGCCTTTTTGCAAGCAGGGAAGTAACACGCAGCAAAAATTAGATACAAGCGAACCAAACAACTAGTAAATTGCAAATCTTCTATAATCAAACATTTCCAATAACAATAGCCCTGAATGTGGAATGATGACACGGAAAGGACAGATATCTGCAGAAGGGGCGAAGCCGAGCCTTAACGGCAGGTTGTGGGGAGACGAGGAGCGAGTGTTGTCCGTACGAACTGCGCATGCGCACGAAGTGAAGTGAGTGTGGTTCTTGTTGTCGCAGGCTGACGCCGACGTACATGCTGGTCGTGTTCTTCCACGCGACTCTCTTCTACCGCCTGGGCTCCGGGCCCTTCTGGGAGCAGTCCGTGGGCACGGACAGGCAGCGCTGCCAGCAGAACTGGTGGACCAACATGCTCTACGTCAATAACTACGTGCACGTGGACGGCATGGTGAGTGCGTCTGCGATACCGCACGCCATCTCTGATCACACTCTCCAAACGTTTCCTCCTCGAGTTCGCGCCGTCGTTCAAAGCGTTTCCTGGCTAACAATAATTATTTGATCATTAGAGCAAAAAGTATTTCATGTGATATTTCCATTCCGCAAAGCCACTACTAAAATCTTAGTTTCATTAGTTTTTCTGAACACACGAATAACATTAACCGGAATATTTAAAATACTTTAAATTAAGAAATGTTAAAATGGAATGCCGTAACTTATTTTGAAACTCGCTAAGCAATGCCTGGCTTACGAAGCAAGGGAAGAAACTTGAAAAAATTTTCTCGTACAGAAAAAAAAAAATTTGTCCTAAATCTTTGTTGTGTGAAATTGTCACGCATCTTTATTTTTGAGAAAAATTTGTTTTGTAAACATAATTTAATGATAATATTTAATTGCTTAAAATTGTAACATATTAAATATCTACACGTAAATTTTTTTTTTTGCAATAATTGGGATCTTTTTTCAGAGAATCACAAACAAAAAACTCTAGTTAATGCAGATAGCAGAGGTTGTCAGAATTAATCATCTTAAAATTCAAAATGTATTTAAACTCTCGGAAGGGTCGAGCTANTCATCTTAAAATTCAAAATGTATTTAAACTCTCGGAAGGGTCGAGCTATATAATAAATAAGCTTTGATAAAAAATAAAAGTATAAATTTTTAATGTGGTTATCATAGTTTCATTTGCAACATCAAATGCAAAAAATGCAACGTATTTGATCACACACATTTGTAATCACTTTCTGTTAATAACAATCAATTTATAATAAATGCATTGTAGTTACAAAAATTTTTTATTTATAAAAATATAACTATAAATCTTATATGTAGGTAAACGCCTGTTTAAGTTTCCTATAACGCTATTTTGACCATTGTCCTATCAGTAGATGAATCAGTGATAATTGCACTGGCAGTTAGCGAGTTTGTGTCAACTTCGCTGGCAGTTGTTGAATTAATGTGGGTACATTCATTGAGGCAATTGTGCGGGTGGATTGTGACTTTAATGGCCAATACTGCTGGCAGTTGGTGATTCAATGACAACTGAACTGACAGTTGATGCCAGAGCATTGGTGACATTGCAGACGGAAAAAAGGGCCAGTCTCTCATCTTCAGACCATCACGGACAAATTTAAATTTCAAACTTCTTGGATCCTACTTCCTACTGGACATCCAATGTGTGCTCCATTCTCCACTTCTCAGCTTTCTCACTCCTTACGGACGTTTCTGTTTGTATAGCGAATTTCTAGCCACTGCCAGCACGAGTCTTTGCTCATCTGACCTCAGGCGGATCGGCCAATACAAGAACAGGGAGTCATATCCCGCCAGCCCACGCACTCTCCAATCAAAACAAGAGCCAATAGTGAGCAGAGGATATGAAGGTCGGTTTACAATGAAAAACGCCTACGTAACGAACATGTACATATCGAAATGAAAGAAAGCGTTCTCACGAAACGGTTTATGGTTATCGCGTCACGTGTCGTTCAGGAACACGCTCTGCGTGTTAACGTGTAGGAAATAGCGATATTATTTTTCGTGCCATGTACGTAAAGCATTCAGCGAATATAATTAAAGACGAAAATAAGACTGAGAAGCAACACATGGAATTATTTAGATTATTTAAATTCTAAAAGAAAACTGAGGTTTTAATTTTTTTTTTCACTCCTTTAAATAAAACGTACAAATTATAATTTTTTTGCTAATAAATCACTTTTTTTNGGTTTTAATTTTTTTTTTCACTCCTTTAAATAAAACGTACAAATTATAATTTTTTTGCTAATAAATCACTTTTTTTTTTACTAAAACATGTTTATTTCTAGCCGTGTGTGATTAACTGGACATAAGACGTATACGTTAACTACGAACTTCACNTTTACTAAAACATGTTTATTTCTAGCCGTGTGTGATTAACTGGACATAAGACGTATACGTTAACTACGAACTTCACACATTGGAGCTGGGGCCGCGGTGGTACAGTGGTCAGACTATTCGCCTTTCACCTAGGCGAACCGGGTTCGATTCCCGGCGGTGTTATTCGCGGATTTTCGCACGCGGGAATCGTGCAGGGTGATGCCGCTGGTCGGAACTCTTTTCTTGGGGGATCTCCCGTTTCTCCCGCCTTTGCATTCCGGCGCTGCTCCACACTCACCTCATCGGCTCGAGAGACCCCGGTTTTGAGAGCCGTCCAGACCTCTTCACTCACTCGCTCTCAGCTGGATGGATCGTGGAGCGACGTCTAACGTGCGTGCGGCGTGTTGTTTGCAGTGCATTTTCCAGTCGTGGTACCTGTCGTGCGACTTCCAGCTGTGCGCCGTCTCCCTGCTGCTGGTGTACACGATATGGCGCTGGCCCTGGCTCGGCTACTCGGCGCTGACCGTGCTCTGCACCGCCTCCGTCGTCGTACCGTTCCTCGTCGTGCTGCTGTCCAGGGCGGACGCCATCCTCATCCCCGTCGCACGGTACGACCACTCGCTCTTCAAACTGATCACGCCCCGCCATCTTGCATTTTCACTATGTCTACCATTATTTCATTTTAAAAAAGTTTATCGGAACTGTTTGCACTACGTGGCATAAATACTATTACTACTCCACTGAGTTGATGAAGTTTTGATTAGTGACCGCCTGCGAGAAATAAGTGGTTTTTCCTTGCGGGTGGCTACGAAAACGATCCTGGCAACAATATTCCAGCAACGCATATTTTAAAACAAGTGCAAATCATTGCGCTATGCCTTGCCGACGCCCAAAATAAAATGTGTAATCTGTGATGCAAGTTACTGCGAAAATTCTGTAAATAAAATGTTCGGCTACTACCCGCAAATGTGGATTTTGGATGGATATTTTCTGATGAAATGACATAGGTTATAACTTAATACGTTTTCTGAAATCTTTTCTGTTCGATTGCCATATTTTTTTATGAACTCTGCAGTCGCTCCCACAAAATAATCAATTATTTAACCTCGGCTGTTACATGTTAAAAAATATAAATTGCAGAGAAGCTGTAACAATTTAAGAACATTAAGGGAGGTATTATTCACACTTTGTCGTGTCAAACACCGTAATTTACGTCCTGAAATCGAGTTTGTGGCGTAAAATCTATAAAAATAATTCGATAGGGGCTGACCCTTCTTGAGATTCATAGAGTTTGCAGGCTTTCACAGGGCCGACCAAGGGATTTTGGGGAGCCTTGGAACCATGGGGTGAAGCTCTTATTGGGGTCCCCTATTTGACGTGACACTTACTATTTAAAATATTTCAAAAGGATTATTTATCCTGCGTAACATGTGGAAAACTCGTTTNTATTTGACGTGACACTTACTATTTAAAATATTTCAAAAGGATTATTTATCCTGCGTAACATGTGGAAAACTCGTTGCTTGGAAACAGTTATGTGGTCACTTGCTATCAAGCCAATAAATATATTAATGTTTTTAAGAGATTAAAAATCCTGTTCTTATTAAACATTTGCGAAATATATATATATATATTTTTTTTTTTCGTTGCCAATATATTAATATATACTTTTCGCTGTAAAATGAGCTCTTTTGAAAGCCATGTTCATGGTCTACATGTATGCATATTGTGTATTCTTCCACCATATACAAAATTAACGTTCCCATGGACCTGATAACTTTTTGTTCATTCGTAAGTAAAATTAAACTGTGAAATTATTAGAAAAATAAATATTTTCCAATGTGTTAATTGTAACACTTACATAAATTAAAAATACAGAAATCGAAATAAATAAATTCGGTATTCACAAAGGTTTCCCTAACACTGTTAGTTCAACGTTGAGACTGTAACTACTTACTTTCCGTCATTACCAACTTTACTGGGCACTTGCCAGTCAGTGTGTCCTTTTAAATATATGCGGTTAAGGGCAGTGACCATTTTTAGAGATTGATTTCGAAGGTGCTCAAATAACCGTGAACAGACTACAATATAAGTTCAATGAAAAATCCAATTCCGATGTGCGTCAATAAAGATGAATCTGTGAAGAGAGATCCTCCACGCAGCTTGCAAATGCAATTGGGCAGGCTAGAACATGCTAACTAGTAAATTTCGTAGAAGGTCTGTCTGTGCCATACCACGCAGTAACAAACCAAAAACTATGGAATTAGTGTTTACTGTTTTAAAAGTAGGTCCCGACACTATACTTACGCTGTATAACGATATGCATTATAAAGCTCATAATTGAACACATATTATTTATTTGTGTGTTTTGCATTGAAATACGAAAATGACTGTGATGTCCGAAATTTAAAATCTTATACAGTACGCAGAACAAATCCAAGAAAACATTTTTATAATTGTAGCATTCGGTTTTTTGATAATCAAAAGTTTGCGTTTAAAATATGTCTTTCAAATAATCTTGAGTTTGGTAACTCTCGATTTGGCTCCCAAAATGCTACACTATTATATTACGACATCTTTAAGAATTTTCAGATAATTTACTTGCAGGCATTTCAGTATGATATAATTATAGTATATTTGTCGTTGCCAATGAATTGGCTCACGGAGCAGCAAGTATCATNTCTGTCTGTGCCATACCACGCAGTAACAAACCAAAAACTATGGAATTAGTGTTTACTGTTTTAAAAGTAGGTCCCGACACTATACTTACGCTGTATAACGATATGCATTATAATGCTCATAATTGAACACATATTATTTATTTGTGTGTTTTGCATTGCAATACGAAAATTACTGTGATGTCCGAAATTTAAAATCGTATACAGTACGCAGAACAAATCCAAGAAAACATTTTTATAATTGTAGCATTCGGTTTTTTGATAATCAAAAGTTTGCGTTCAAATATGTCTTTCAAATAATCTTGAGTTTGGTAACTCTCGATTTGGCTCCCAAAATGCTACACTATTATATTACGACATCTTTAAGAATTTTCAGATAATTTACTTACAGGCATTTCAGTATGATATAATTATAGTATATTTGTCGTTGCCAATGAATTGGCTCACGGAGCAGCAAGTATCATNCAGGCATTTCAGTATGATATAATTATAGTATATTTGTCGTTGCCAATGAATTGGCTCACGGAGCAGCAAGTATCATATACACAAGATTCCTAGAAACCCATTCAGTGTAGCTTCAAAATCATCAAACAGTAGGCAATGTATCAACGAAGCATACAACGTATTTTCGAATTTATATTTTAAATGAAATGTACTCAAATAGCCAATATATATTTTTTTCTCTTTCTGACTTTTGACTTCTTAAACTCCAAGTCCATTGCAACACGTACTGGGTAAATCCAGTCTTGGGTACTGGTATTTACCATTACACTTTCACTCGCATTTGTCCTACTTTATGGTATGTTATATTACAGTATCCACCTGTCCTTAAACGAGTTAATCATTGCTTTATTTTATGCAGATAACCCCACAAAGATATAAAACACTGTTTGGCATATTGTAAAGGCAGATATTAAGAAACTACGCAACCATTGGTCTCGCATAGGTTCGAAGAACCAAGTGGTAAGAATTATTCCAAGTGAATGGAAATGTCATCAAGACCATGTCTTCCAGAATACCGCAGACAGATACGACATCACATGACAAAATGTAACAGTTGTATGTTTTTGAAAATATATTTTAATTAATCTACAAATTTTTTTTACATTTTCGGAGCTATAATAATGCTATTTCTGTCAAACCTGCTTTAAAACATTGTTATTTATTTCATAATAATTTAATTATTTTCCTGTTTATGATTCCACCCAAAAACTATGTTTTCTTCTATTTTATTTGCCATAGAATTAAATGCACGGGATCTAATGAAATAAGATAATTTCAAATGCATAACTTACAAAATTACGAACTAACAGGTGTGTAATCNAATGCATGGGATCTAATGAAATAAGATAATTTCAAATGCATAACTTACAAAATTACGAACTAACAGGTGTGTAATAATCATACAAATGCAAATAGAAAATGTCATGTAATAACATTCTGATGTGTTCTCCCGCAGCCATATTCAAGATCCTGNATCATACAAATGCAAATAGAAAATGTCATGTAATAACATTCTGATGTGTTCTCCCGCAGCCATATTCAAGATCCTGTAAACAGCCCACACTTCCAGGACATTTACGTCAAGACCCACAACCGGGCGGCTCCGTACTTCGTCGGCGTCATCGTNCTCCCGCAGCCATATTCAAGATCCTGTAAACAGCCCACACTTCCAGGACATTTACGTCAAGACCCACAACCGGGCGGCTCCGTACTTCGTCGGCGTCATCGTGGGCCTCATCGTTTTTAAAAAGAGGTCGTCCAAATTCAAATTTGGAAAGGCAAGTCAGCTACTGAAACGATGGTCTTCGCTCAGTTGCAAATAAAGCAAAAATTTCGAGCGTGTTCTGTGAACTGTCAGTGATAAGGAAATGAAGTATCTGTTCTATGTGCAGTAAAATTTTGTAGGCATACAGTATGACAAATCATTTTATAAAAGACGGCCTAAATGATGCTACCAATAATGCTTCCAGATGAACCTGATGAAGCCTCTTGTAGGGGCGCGTGATTTGTATCTGCATGGAGAAAAATAATAGTTTGCCTAAATACATTATTTTTAATAATACCAAAAACATCTTTAGCTAGTGTTATATTGTTCAATTAACAAAATCTCTTCAAAAATATATTATTTGACTACGCAAACCAAATTAGAGTTAAAGTGACCGAATTATTGTCAGCATAACATCTAAGTTAAGTCATATCAAGAAGCGTAATGTAGGGNAAACATTTTAAGAAAAAATTATCAAACTTTCACACTCGCATCTTTTTAAGTTTAAGATAAGGAGTGGGAAGAATTTAAGAAAATGTCCCTAATCAGAAAGGTGACTTTGAAAAAATTAAACAATGCCGTATATTTTGCTGTATTGGTGTTTTTTATCTCTTGTAACTAAAATTTGATTTGCTGTGAAGTAATGATTTTTTTCTTATAAAACTTAATTTTTTAACGTGTTGAAATTTATAGCTGTCTAATATTAACAACGAGTGCATAAATTATTACGGGACAGAAAAGAAAAAACATACGTGGAAACTGCAAATATATGAACAGTGGTTTATTTCAGAGGAATAGGGACGTGATGCTCAACGTGTAATACCTTATAAGGGCTTCCCTATAAAAATCCTGTCCCCTGCTAAAAAAAATCGAAATGACACCCCTGGTCATATGGTATATTTACAATTAATCTTTATATTTAGTTGGTACTAGTGGAAAAATAGATTGTTACATCAAAGAAATGTTACTTTTATGTTGGCATAACGTTGTTTCCACGGTTAACTATAGACAGTAAAACATCTACTTTTTCAAACGTAATCTTCTTCTTGATTTTCCGTTCATGTGCCGTTAACGCCATCCAGAAGCTGTTCTAAGATTTATTGTCTCATTTGTGATCACGGGTCTCCACCAAGGTTTCCACACATCATCCACCACAGTTCTCACACCCCAGGGCACGTGTTAATAATAGTTTTTTGTTATTGCGATCGCTAAGGCATCCCACTCTGCAATGAGTAAGCAAGCCGATGACGCCTAGAGATCTATGCTACTGTATTTCGAAATAAGAACCTCGTATTTGTTGGTGTCCAGATGGTTTGAAATTCGGCAAGGTTTTAGTTGTGTCTATATATTTTGTACCGTCACGTGAGAGTAAATTTCAGGTCTATACAAAACGCGGTGGACAGGAGAATAACAGTTATTGCTAGAGTTAAGGTTTAAAGTCGCCCAGAATATAAACAGAAAAGCTAAAGAAGGAGGATTTGTTGCACAGCGCAAGATTTATTCTTGCTTTAGGCTATTCACGGTAAAGTGAGCACTTTTTAAGGCCCTCGCCACATGCTTTATCCACTAATAAATATATGTTATTGCTGCCTCAGACGTAAATTTTTGAGAGTGGTGAAATGTCTACATGGTGTTTAATAGTTACATGGCAATATTTATATAAAAAATTGGCACATAGATGGAAATTGGTTAAAAAGAAAAAAAATTGATAGGGCTTAAAAAGTGCCCGCTCTACCGTGAATAGCATATACCAACATTCACATGCGGTTTAATATTGAACAATTTAAACTTACCTGAAATCGATTACATTTTACTGCAAAACAGATGAAAAACTCTTCTGCTGGAATTGCTGAAATCATTTCGATTCAGTGATGGGGAAATTGATGAGTCGACGAGGGATGAAGCGCCGGAATGAAAGGTCGGGGAAAAAAGGAGATCCCCGAGAAAACACGCCATCCAGCACGATTCCCACGTGCGAAAATTCCGGAAGTGACTCCAAAGGGAATAGAGCCCGATTCGCCTCGGTGTTAGGTGAGCGCCGTAGCAGCTACGCCGCCACGGCCCCTCTTAAGGCCCCCGTCTACCTGGAACTTTTTCCCACGTTTAGGCAGAGAAGCGCGGGAGCGATAAGGGCGACACTGCCACGCGCTTCAAGTACGCCATCGCCGCTAAGCGCAAGGCTCTGAACTGGCGTGCAGTGTTCTCGTCGTGCTGCGTGTACCTATGGGACTTTCAGCGGTGACCATATTATTTTATTAGTGGGGAGTCTTTAGGAAGGTTCAGTGGAGGCGCCTATTGTAGTTTTGTATGTATCTGATGCGTGCATTTTGAGCTACAGCGCCTTGGAAAGGCCATGTTTAGCGGTTTTGGAGTACTCTGAATAGATTTTCCTAACGTACGTGATATTTTGAAAGTACTTAACAGCTCTCGTCTGAAGTGTGTGTTATTTTCGTAGATCAGCACGTTGGACGCACGTTTAAAAGTTTATTTGAAAAACTTGTATTTGGAAGACTCTGCAGCGCAGTTCAAGCGCCAGGTAGACGGGCGCCTTAAAGTAAGACAGGGAGTGGAGTGTGCGAGCGAGGAGGTGAACTGCGTGTCCCAACTCCCCCAGGTGACGTCACACGTGCTGTTCACGCTGCTGGTGTGGGTGCTGGGGAGCGCGACGATGCTCTCCGTGTACGTCTTCTTCGACCTGCTGCGGCCGCACAGCGTCGTCGAGGCGGCCCTGTACGCTTCGCTGCACCGGGTCGGCTTCGGCTTGTCCATCGCCTGCTTCTTCCTGCTAATCGCGTTCGGCCAGCTCGGTGAGTCCATGCTCTACACATGAGGTAGATCGATCTATCGTCTCGTGCGCATGCTCCCGACATTGAGCTGCCCGACACCAAAACAACTGTCCGTTACACGATCGACAGTGATGATCTCGTTTGTTTATATCTTCATTTTTACATGACTAAAATAATGGTAGCAATTTGAATTTAAACGCATTGCAATTCAAATTAAATAAAGGAAATAAATAAACTTCTCAAATAATTTGTTTAAACAATCAGTATTCTAACCTCAAAACCTATCCATATTTTTTTATGATAGTCGTATTGGTAGAAAAGCGGTCCAATATCGGGACACGGAGTGTGATCTCTTTTGCAATTAGTGTGATCTCTCTACCCCGCATTTACTAAGCGGTGAGTCCCACCGCTCCTGGCTAGGATTGCCAACTTCCTCGCATTTTCCATTCACGACGGATTGCAACTGGTTCAGCGTAAAACATGGCACAGGTACAGAAAGTATGTCTATTCGCGTATGACGTTTTTGGTTGTTTCCTTAATTTGTAATCTGTCACAAACGTTTTATACTTGTATTTATATAGAAGTATATATTTTTTGGTTAAACTGAACTATTATTTAGGTATATTATATCCATACATTATGATATTTCATTTATAATTAATATGAATACATACATAGAGGAAATAGGTTTGTTGGTAATCCGTAGTCACAAATAGTTCTCATGCAAAATATTATTAAACTGAGTGCGCGCGAATACGGTGCTTTGTCCTTTTTGATTTAGTTAAACCCTGTTTGAGTTAGGCGGAGGAATATCCTGAAAGTAGAACTTCAGCAGAGNCTTTGTCCTTTTTGATTTAGTTAAACCCTGTTTGAGTTAGGCGGAGGAATATCCTGAAAGTAGAACTTCAGCAGAGCTTCGGGAAATTCGGGAGTAACCATAAATAGGCGTTCGCTACAATTACGCGCAGTACACGCTCAGAAAATATATCACAGGCGAGGAGCAAAGAAAATTGGGCTATATTCTATCATTCCTGTGAGTNCGTTGTCCTTTTTGATTTAGTTAAACCCTGTTTGAGTTAGGCGGAGGAATATCCTGAAAGTAGAACTTCAGCAGATCTTCAGGAAATTTGGGAGTAACCATAAATAGGCGTTCGCTACAATTACTCGCAGTACACGCTCAGAAAATATATCACAGGCGAGGAGCAAAGAAAATTGGGCTATATTCTATCATTCCTGTGAGTGTGAGCTGTGAGCCGTGCGTGACCAATGAGAACGGGGATACCACCAAGTTCAGGTGAAGATGAAAATAGAAAATGTAGTGAATTTGACTAGTACTTGGAAAGTTAGGCACCGTATGTACGGTCATTTGTTTTTATTGAGTTGGTTTTGTACGAGTGGAGTAACTGTGTAGTGCTTGATATTACTTCGTTTTGCACTATATTTCTACAAATCGCGACAAGAGAAACAACAACAAAGTTACCGATAGGCGCCCACACAACTTACCGAACACACCGCCAAGGCGAACCGGGTTTCATTCCCGGCGGGGTCGCTCCCCGGATTTTCGCATGTGGGTATCATGCCACACGATGTCGCTGGTTGGTGGGTTTTCTCGGGGATCTCCCAACTTCCCAGCCTTTTCATTCCGGCGCCACTCCATACTCACCTCGTTTCACCCTCATCGGCTCTTAAGACCTCGATGTTAATAGCCGCCAAAATCTCTCCGCTCCGCTCCACTGTAAGCATCGATTCCTTCCATTTCCGGGACTGTTTTGTGTAAACTTCCATCATTTCAGTGCGTGTTCTATATTGATAGCAGCTTTTAGATTTGTGCTGTGCATCTGTTGTGTGCTGCTGCGTGTGTTGTGCGTATGCTAAATAAATTGTAGCCCTACCATAAGGGATACTTCCGACATCCCGTCTTAAGAAATTTTATTCCAGCAGTTACAAATACTAGGTCTTGAAATGTTCAGAAGTCAGTATTAAACATCAGTCACGCTTTTCTGTGATCATTTACAACAACAAAAAATTAATTGCAGCTATAGTTGTAAATCAGTGTGATTTGAATTTCTCATTTTATCGGCTTTCAAACAGACGAAACCAACACACGCTGCAAGGAAAGATAATGAACACATCTTCGCAAGCACTACTTCCACTAACGCACTTGTTGACGAATGCCACCTGTCGGTGTCAGTTGTAACTACCTCTAGACACTGGCTCATAGCACCAGGGTGAGTATGCGTACCTATAATTGCGGACGTGGTAAATGGCTGAAACTCTGTTTGTTAATATTGGTACTGTTACTTTTCGAAGAATTCTGAATGGACTTGATATATGGCGGCCCATCCTATGTTCATACGGGATCATTCTTTCAGTCCCAGGCGACGGGTGAGTGAGTGAGTGAAGAGATTTGGGCGGTTAACAAAGCGAGGTCTTGAGAGCCGATGAGGGTTACGTAAAACGCGCGTTTCTCGGTAAATACATAAATGTTCTAATCAATGATCTATGACCCTATTATTTTTATCATATCACGTGTACTCACGGAGAAAAAAAATCGTGAAAATGGACAAATGTCGTATTCATAAAGCTTTCCCTTCCAGTTTCCTTAAACGGTTAGAGAAAAGTACGACAATAGGGACGCAGTTACATATGTGGGTTTTTATCGCGTGTAAAAGTCTCACTGTTACAGATCTAATTAGATTGGATTGAAAAGGGCTTATTAACGTCCCCCGGTGTTGTGCCTGAAGGCTTATCAGGGGACGGCTTACAAACTAACCCATGACCTATCTTTAAATTATACCTTTGCCTTACCCATGATTCGAACCCAGAACCTCCAGCAGCTCAGACGGACGGCGCATTAATCGACTGCGCTACGAGAGGTCGGCGTTAGAGATGCAGCGTCACAACGGAAATACTGCACGCCTTGCGTATAGGGGCGGTGAGGCGCTAGGGGTGCGTTTTAGTATCGCCCTTACCGCTCCCTCGCTTCTTGACCCTGAACGCACAGCTACATACTACTCTCATGTACTCTGCGTCGAGGGTAGGGCGATGTGGGCCCGTGATAGCTGTGCGGCTAGTGAGAAGACCTCCTACCACGGAAACCCATGGTCGACTCCCAAGGGGGGAGGGGGGTCGCTCCTGGATTTCAGCATTCGTTGTGATCGTGGCGGGCGTAGTTGCCTGTCGGCGGATTTTATCGGGGCGCTCCCGTATTCCCCTGCCCTTGTATTTTGTGGATACTCCATCCTAGTATACTCCATCCAACGCCATAATTCAGCGATGTCGGAAACGTACGGGACCCAGCTCTTAAACCCTTCTCACAGTGCTGGATTGGAAATGCGGGGGGAAACGGAAGATCCCCGAGAAAACCCGCCGACCAGTGGCATCGTCCGGCACAATTACTACGTGCGAAAATCCGGAATCGTCCCTGCAGGGAATCGAACCCGGTTCGCCTTGGTGGGAAGCGAGCATTGTAACCACTGCACCACCTCGGCCCCCTGAAACATTGTAGATAACCCTTCCACTCATTTATGGTTTTCTAAGTGGTATAAACACTATCGAATGCTTGCAAAAACCTCTAAACGCGTTTCAAGGATTTAAAAATTATGCATTTTTAACATAATGATTTAAGCCCATTATAAAAAAATTAGAAAGGCAAAGTAACGTGATGATTATAAGCTGGCAAATAACAATTGTGCAATAATAACGACTAATAAACTTGCAGATAACAATNAAAGTAACGTGATGATTATAAGCTGGCAAATAACAATTGTGCAATAATAACGACTAATAAACTTGCAGATAACAATTGTGCAATAATAACGACTAATAAACTTGCAGATAACAAATGCAAACATTTGGTGTTAATTCGTATCTTNATAACAATTGTGCAATAATAACGACTAATAAACTTGCAGATAACAAATGCAAACATTTGGTGTTAATTCGTATCTCCTACTAATAAAATTCCAACAAAATTTGTCTCCATAAAAACTAAAAAATTCCACCTAATAACTAACAGCATATTTTAGACAGTTCTTGAATTAGTGAANAATTTGTCTCCATAAAAACTAAAAAATTCCACCTAATAACTAACAGCATATTTTAGACAGTTCTTGAATTAGTGACAAAATCATATGTTTTGAAGTATGTATGTCGTTCAAAGTGCTGTGTTAAGTAAAAAAATTTACGTAAATTTTAAATTTTTTATAGAGAAAATTTGACTGCGTTCGTGTTAATTTAAAATTATCTTACTCTTTACGTACAAACCGCACGTGATCTAAACACAAAAAGTGACCTTGTATAGCCATTGATCAGTGTAGAACCTCTAAATTTAAGAATTCCATTTAATGCTATTGAAGTTCAAGCTACACACAGAAAAATATCATAGATTCTTTGCACACTGAAGTTCCTTGAGTGCATTAAATTTCGAAAGGTAATTTTTGAACAATTTGAGGGGTGGAATTTCGTAGTTTCCTACTCACATGTACAATTTTTTTTAGTAAAAATACACAGAGAATATTCTGCAGAAAGTGCTATATATACATACGACTGATGAGTAGGGCGGATAGCCTAAAACACTGAAATCAGTAACGTTTATAAAAAAACTTTCAGAATGTGCTACAGAAACACTCGTGAAACACGGAAGCTGACATACATTTGGAAGCTGTTAAAGGGCTCCTGCACTTGTAGTAAGTTATTTTTTTTTTTAATAAATTAAAAACACCTAAGTACACGAAGGTATGAATTAATGAACGCGATTATGCTCTTATAAACTGAAGACCCAAAAAAACTGGTACACCTGCCTAATATCGTGTAGTGCCCCCGCGAGCACACAGAAGTGCCACAATACGACGTGGCATGGACTCGACTAATGTCTGAAAGTATGCGGGAGGCAATTCACACCATGAATCCTGCAGGGCAGTCCACAAATCCAATCTGCGCCAATTTGAGAAAGGGTTGCACGTCTGTCACGTTTAATGATTCTCGTCAGTCGTCGTTTGTCCCGTTCGTTCACCATCTTTTTCCGGCCGCAGCAATGTCGAAGATTTTATTTTTTTCCAGATTCCCAATATTCACGGTACACTCGTGAAATGGTCGTACGCGAACATCCAAATATTATCGCTACCTCGGAGATGCTATGTCCCATCTCTCGTGCGGCGACTATAACAACACGTTCAAACTCACTTAAATCTTGATAACCTGCCATTGTAGCAGCAGTAACCGATCTAGCTGCCGACCGCATCGCGTTACTCTGATTGGTTCCATACCTCTGTTATTTGCATACGCACTCCTATACCAGTTTTTTTGGCTCTCCAGTGTAGTTCTTTCACGGTCACTTGCAACTTTTCTGAAGCCTTGCTTAATTTCTGATTCCAGAACATTCCTCCCCCTCATGCGAACAAAACTTAACCGAGTCTAGAAAAATACACCCAAGGGACAACGCATCGCATTCGTACGCACTCAGCGAAATAATATTATGCATGAGAACTATTTATTACTAGGCATTACCAACACGACTGTTTTCTCACTGTTTTAGTTCGTGTTAATTGTAAGACAAATACAATAATTATTTGACAAAATGAAAATAAACGTTCAATTTAACAAAAAAAATCGGTACTTTTACGATAACAGAAGTATGAAACGCTTGTAACACATGGGATATCTAGAGAACAACCAAACTAGTGACGCATGGGGTTATTTTTCATAGGATAGATTCAAGAAGTGTGAATAAACCACGAATAGACTATAGCGTAATCGCGACATGATACAAATTTTATATTATCTGCCTGTTGCTCATTCTTGGAACGTTGACTTATGTTGTGAGATCAGCTGAGCTGTGCGTACAGAGTGGTTATACGAGATTGTAGTGTGTATGTTTTTTTTTCGCAGGCATATACGAGAGGATTTTCTCGTGGAAACCCTTCAAGATCCTCAGTCGACTGACTTACGGCGCCTACCTCGTGCATTCGCTGGGACAACTGTACGACCAGGGCTCTCTGAGGTCGCCGAGGCCCACCACCTATTTCACTGTCGTGAGTAACAATTTACCGTGAAAAAGATCTTCAAAGCGATGATTTGGTAGCCGATCTCCGTAGCGTTATCGCTTACGGAGTGAGGGGTTCCGGCTTCGAGTCCTGGACAAAACATGGTTGTCGTTCAACGTATTCGTTTGATAGCAGCCTAGATTGCTCAGTTCCTTCATGTGCAGGATGTTACGTGACGAAACCGACAAACTTCACCAGCGTATTCTAGAGGCCATTAGCAAACAAAGAAAGAGTTATATATATACGTGTGGTCTATGAAGCCCCGTTTTAGAGTTACAGTGACGGAAATGCAATAAATAAAAATTTCCAAGAACAGTTTTCAGTCAATACGTCGTGCGGATTACGTGACATCATCTTATTGGACCACATGCCATACAGGACAATCGCAATGCTCATTACTACGGACCATTTCTGGAAACCGACTTATTACTCTAATTGGAAGATGTGCTGTTGGCAGTACGGCGTAACATTTGGCTGCAGCAGGATGGGGTGCCTCCACACTTCATCAGGTCTGTGACTGAAGTCTTGAAAGCAGAGTATCCGCGCAGGAGGGCTTTGAAGAGGTAGCCCAGTCCCATGGCCGACGCGGTCTCCTGACCTCTCCCCATTGGAAGTTTTGTTCTGGGGCTGCGTGGAGAGTAGGGTGTACAGCGTGCGGAATTCAGGCTCACGGGACCAGTTGATGTCGGTGATCACTGGCGCCACCATTCAAATCCGAAATGAACTTGCAGACATGCAGTGGCAGAACGCCATGTTGCAATGTGTCGCAGCTGGCTTGCGGTCAGGTGCGGCCCATTTTGAACAGCTTGTATGAACCCAGGCGTGTAGTCAATGCGAATGAAAATATTCAGTAATTACACATGTTGTATTCATTTCATATCTTTCAATTGAACTCTGAAAACCGGCCTCACAGTACACATTTGTAGATTACATTTTTTGTTGCCAATGACCTCTAAAACACGCTGGCGAATTTTGACGGTTTCGTTGCGGAACATATTGTATACTCGAGCCGCAATTGGTTATTAATTACCTGCCATTGTTTATTAATTACCTGCCATGGTGGGAGTCGTTTTTCTTATTCAACTCGGTTGCAAACGCTGATACGGTTAAATTTATTTATTCCTGTTTATTACTAACTGAACAGTCGAAGAACGCGTGTCAGAAGAGCTGTGACCCAAAAACTAACTCTAAAGTACAAGTTCTTGAAATCTAGCCTTCTACCTAAAGAATTTTCGAGGCTCTCTATAAAAAAGGTATGTCTAGTTTGTGTTTTATATGTTTTGAAAATAAGTACGTGTTGTNAGAATTTTCGAGGCTCTCTATAAAAAAGGTATGTCTAGTTTGTGTTTTATATGTTTTGAAAATAAGTACGTGTTGTATAGGGAAACCTGGTTATACGGTGTTCTTAGCTTTCTCTTTGGTGATATCAATGTTACTCAAAATTACGTGTGCTGNATAGGGAAACCTGGTTATACGGTGTTCTTAGCTTTCTCTTTGGTGATATCAATGTTACTCAAAATTACGTGTGCTGAAAGGCTCATTAACACATTATCAATATGGAGTACATAAATAAAACCTTTCATAATAAACAGAAATCAATAAAAATTTTAAATTCTTTATCACAGGTAAGTACTTACCTTTCTTTGGATTGTCTGGCGAAGATAGGCTGTTAAAAAGT
The DNA here is from genome assembly GCA_002778355.1 of Clitarchus hookeri. Classification (NCBI taxonomy): domain Eukaryota; kingdom Metazoa; phylum Arthropoda; class Insecta; order Phasmatodea; family Phasmatidae; genus Clitarchus; species Clitarchus hookeri. Next base: position 1,391,919 of record NQII01000045.1, read on the forward strand.
ATAACTTTAGACAGCAAGACGTGTACCCTTTTTTTTTGTTTAAAATTCATACGGGAATTCAATATCTACATAAAGCACACACACGAGTACCCTGGTTAAACATGAGATATTTATTATCATGCTGAGAACATAATAAATTACACATTACATTACACCCTTGTGAACATCTATACTCGGAATTACTCACTGATTTCCAATATCTTTTGTACGGCTTATGAATGGAATGCATGTAGCAAAAATTTTCTCACAGCATAAAAAAAATTATCTCTCTCTTTCTCTCAGAACGGCAAACTACGAGACGAGTTTTAGTGAAAGATATTTCAAAGTTCTGATAACACAAATTAGTCTTCCAGGAAAAGTTTATGCAGCAGTTCATTTTACTAATTAGAACGAATTGGGTTGGTAAAGTTTAATTTTCTTTCGGCTAGCTTTGAGATTAATTAATTCGNTCATTTTACTAATTAGAACGAATTGGGTTGGTAAAGTTTAATTTTCTTTCGGCTAGCTTTGAGATTAATTAATTCGATTCTCAGACCACTGGGTCTATGAAAGTTTGAAAATAAAAATATTTTCGGTTCAGATCCTTCAATGAGATCATCTTAAAATTGCCACACGCACTCTAAAATAAAGAAAGAAAATTTGCTCATACCACATATACAGTTTTACTGTAGGCAAGTCTTACGTGCATGATAATGCAGGCGTTCCTTGGAAATATTCTTCTCTCTTGCAGACACTAAAATTAATAATCTAGCTTTTTTTGGCTACTTCTACAGCCTGCGCACATTTACTGTACTCACAGAGGCTCTCTTCCTCGGCCCTACCATTATGCTGGGCAGTCCAAATAAAAATTGAATCAAATTCGAAATCAGACAAAATCTAAAGGTCTGGCAGATGTCATGTCTGAAGAGAGAGTACCTTGACTTGCTTAAGGCAGCCCTTCTTCCTCAACAAATCAAAGAATAAATAATTTATCTGATAAGGGGATCTTGTATATAAACTGTTTATAAAATTGATGATCTCCTATAGCCCAGTCAAATTAGACATATCTATGGAAAAGATTCCAAAAGTTTTGAATTTTTTTTAGGGGCTTCCTTTTGATGTGGGGAATCATATATCAAAAGTCCCCGAGGGTGTGGGGCGAGCTCGCGGAAGGGGGGTGGGGGAGGTTTTTCGGCTTTGTTTTCGACCTTTTTTCAGTTTTTCGCTCATAACTCGCAAAGTAAGCGTTTTAGCGACTTAGTCATTCAGTCAAAATTGAAGTCGACAAAATGTTCTACAATTCTTACAAATAATAATTTCTCTACTATCAAGTGTTCCGCCACTAGAACGAGTTGAATAATGAGCAAGATTTGCAAAGTTTGCAAAAATGCCCTGTAAAGGTATTTTTACCTTGGATTCTTCCTTATCATGACTTTAGATGACATCCAAATGCTCATATTAAGTTCGCATTTGTATCATGACATATTTCCCGAACGTCAGTGATGCTCGTGTGGTGACTCGATCATGTACATTGTCGGAATGTAGTCCCGATGTCATAATGGAGTTATAGGCTGACAAAGTAAACAGTTTTTATAATTCAGTTTTTGAGGTANGGAATGTAGTCCCGATGTCATAATGGAGTTATAGGCTGACAAAGTAAACAGTTTTTATAATTCAGTTTTTGAGGTAAGCTTTTTAACTTTCTGTATTATTTTCCACCCCTCCATTTGTTTAAGTCAAGAACAGTACGTCACCACTTAAAAATAATTGCATCTGCTAGTGCATTATATCTAAATTATCGAAACGATATAAGGCGTCCGACAATTTTACAAGTGAAAGGAGAGGTTAACGGGATGCGAGTCATTTAGTGCAGGTCAAGGCCTCCGTAACTTTTAGATTGCCCGTAACTGTAAGCCAACACGCAAACAACTCTCGTCTTCCTGGCAAAGCAAGGTGCGTACCGAATATGGCGCACATTTCCATGGCAAAAGTGACTATGAATACCAGCCTAAAAGCCGTTACTAGGCTACGAACCAGTTGATATTCATAACTTTTGTGTTGTTCCAGGGGTCTCACTGGCGCAGCTTATGACAGCGGCATATACGAGGGTCAGTCAGAAAGTATTGTCTCCTATTTTTTCTCCTTATATATTTTGCTATTTTGGAAAGCGTGAATTTGCCGCAATTCCACAAACCTTCTTCTACTCTCCACTGCAGCAACAGCGTCCTACGTCAACAGATGGCAGCACTGCATAAGTCCAGTAAATGATTGACATTGATCTACATATCAGACAGCTCTCTGCGATTGAATTCCTGAATGCGGAAGGTGAAACGCCCATTCGCACTCTTGAAAGGCTGAAGGTTTATGGGAATGTAATAGTGGATATCAGCACCATTAGATGATGGATTTGTCGTTGTACAGAAGCTGAAGGGGAAACAGAGTTGGCTGATGCAACGCGGAGCGGCCGTCTGGTGACTGCAGTGACTCCACGCGACATTCAGCGCATCGACGAGGTCATCTGTGTGATAAGGATAGGTGAGGATTGCGGAGGATTCGTGAGGATTGCGGAGGATTCATGAGGATTATGGAGGATTCGTGAGTATTGCGGAGGATTGGTAATGATTACGGAGTTTTGGTGATAATTGAGGAGGATTGGTGGGGATTGCGGAGGATTGGTGGGGATTGAAGATGATTGGTGGGGGGTGCAGAGGATTGGTGGGGATTGCAGAGGTTTGGTGGGTATTGCAGAGGATTGGTGTGGGTTACGGAGGATTGGTGGGGATTGTGGACGATTGGTGAAGTTTGCTGTGGATTGCGGAGGAGAATTGCTAAAGATTGCGCAACCCTCCTCCACAATTATTTTCAGCAATCCTCACCAATCCTCATATTCACTACTCACCCATCCTCACCAATCCTCCGTAATCCCCCACCAATCCTCCACAATCCCCACAAATTCTTCACAATACTCCGCAATCCTCAGCATTTCTCATCAATACTCCACAATCCTCAACAATCCTTCGAAATCCCCACCAATCCTATGCAATCCTCACCAATCCTCTGCAATTCTCACCAATCCTCTGCAATCCTCGCCAATCCTCTGCAATCCCCACCAATTCTCTGCATTCCTCAGCAGTTATCACCAATCCTCACCAATCCTCATTAATCTTCCTCACCAACACTCCGCAATCCTCCTCAATCCTTTGCACATGGATGGATGATCTCGTCGACATGANTCATTAATCTTCCTCACCAACACTCCGCAATCCTCCTCAATCCTTTGCACATGGATGGATGATCTCGTCGACATGCTGGATGTTGTGTGAAGTCAATGCAGTCGCTGGCCGGCTGCTCCGCATTGCATCAGCAAACTGTTTTTCCCCTTTAGCTTCTTTACAACGCCCAACCCAATGTCTAATGGTGCTGACATCCACTGTTACATCCCCATACACCTTCTTCAGCCTTTCATGGATGCGAATGGGTGTTTCACCTTCCGCATTCAGGAATGCAATCACAGAATGCTGTCTGATACATACATNTTTCATGGATGCGAATGGGTGTTTCACCTTCCGCATTCAGGAATGCAATCACAGAATGCTGTCTGATACATACATCGATGTCAGCCATTTTCTAAACTTTTGCAGTGGTGGTTTGCTGAATTAGCGCCAAATTTACATTTTCCAAAATATAAGAATATTGAAAGAGAAACACAATANTGCAGTGGTGGTTTGCTGAATTAGCGCCAAATTTACATTTTCCAAAATATAAGAATATTGAAAGAGAAACACAATAGGAGGCATTACTGTCTGACTGACCCTCAATTTAAAATTCCCATTACAATTCACAATACAAGTAGTTTTTTCTAATGCTGTAGCTGCCAAACATGACCAACACCAAAACACCTATACAAATACCCGTTCATTGCAACATTCCTGGAATGATGCAGCATTTACAAGGTTTCTTGCTCCGACCGTGGCTTTTGCTTTAAAATACCAAAAATTTCTCTTAATTAGCATATATTCCAGAACATTACTCTGTCTCAGTTTGAAAATTTGCTTCATGTTGATAGCACCCCAAGTCGTCATCCTCCTCCGAATGGAGAAGAGACAGTAATGAATTGAGACCAAAGCATTACATTACACAAATTTGAAAAGAACCAGTTGGCCAAGAAGTGAGCCAAAACCCGTTAGCAGATCATGAAGTTGTACTTAGCCTTGGTTCGCGTAGTATCTTGACATGTAAACAATAATTCCCCATAGGGCCATGGTAGTGTAGGGGTTAGACTACTCACCTCCCACCAAGGCAAACCGGATTTGATTCCCGGCGGGGTGGCCTCCGGGAATCGTGCCGGACGTTGCCAATGGTCGGGGGTTTTCTCGGGGATCTCCTGTTCCCCATCCNCGGGGTGGCCTCCGGGAATCGTGCCGGACGTTGCCAATGGTCGGGGGTTTTCTCGGGGATCTCCTGTTCCCCATCTTTGTATTCCGGCGTTGCTCCATACTAACCTCGCTTCACCCTCCTCATCGACTCCTTGATGTTATGAGCTACCCAAATCTCTTCACTCATATTTCCTCATTTTATCATACTTTACTAAGGAAAGGTAGACTTATGCAATTACCCGCAGGNTTCCTCATTTTATCATACTTTACTAAGGAAAGGTAGACTTATGCAATTACCCGCAGGTCTGTCTGGATTGTATGTCTCTTCTGCCGCGAATAACTTTTAAACTCGACAACCAAATTTCATCAAAGCACGTCTATATATAGAATTTAGGAGTGGCATCGGACGTTTATAGTTTCCAATTGCTCCGGGTACTTATTTTTATATTGGTGGAATGTTAAAATTTAAGGCATTATATTATAATTCGAGAACTATTTCACCAATTTCAACCAAACTTGTTAAGTTAATAGTAATACGCATTTCAATTAACAAGCGATAATCAGTTTAGTCCATCATTTTAGAAGATAGTCAAATTGAAATTTGAATGTGGCTTCCATTATATCTCGGGAACCATTACCGATTTCAACCAAATTAGGTACGTGAAAGTGGAGAATGTAAACATTTAACTTAAAAACATACAACTGTATTAGCACGTGATTTTGCAATATAGTGCTAATTGAAAATAAATTAAACTTTTCCTTTGTATCCTGGGACCCATTTAAACGGTTTGAACAATTTTTTGTCCTACGTTGACAGTACATATTTACATATCGTAAGCATTTAAATGAGAAACTTAATTTTGTTAGTAGTGGGTCATTTTGGAAAATAGTGCAAATTAAATAACAAAGCATTAACATTATCTCTCAGGCACCATTAAATATATTTAGTGCTTTGGCAGTGTATGATGCAAGCATTAAACTAAGTACGTGATACTGTTATTAATCTGCCATTTTGGAAGTTAGTGCAACATGAGAAATTAAGGTTTTACGTTATATCTCGGTTACTACACGACCGATTCTTGTAGTATTTGGCACATAAGTTATACAATTGTAAGCAATGTTCATAAATTTGATTTCAATGAATGAAATACTTATTTTGAAAATGACATCAATATAGATATTTAAGGTTTATTTGCAATATATGCAATGCCACTTGACCAGTTTTGACCAAAATTGTTATGCTGGAATTATAATATACAAGCACCAAATATGTCGAAANTGCAATGCCACTTGACCAGTTTTGACCAAAATTGTTATGCTGGAATTATAATATACAAGCACCAAATATGTCGAAACATAGCATATTTGCCCGCCATTTTGTAAGATAGCACCACGTGAAAGATAAAGTTTCAATCTAATATTTCTGGAAACAACCAACCTACTCATATTAAATTTAACAATCAATTATACAACATTACATAATATAAACTGATATGTTTTAATGCATCAGAATATTAATTTCGAAATGAAGGCCACACAAACATTTTATACCACTATGCTATATCTATGAAACAGTGTAACTAATTCCAACTTAACTTTGTACGCTGGTAGTACACTGAAGAGCCAAAAAAACTGGTACACCTGCCTAATATCGTATAGGACCCCCGCGAGCACCATGAATCCTACAGGGTAGTCCACAAATCCATAGGAGTGTGGGGCGGTGGAGATTTCTTCTGAAGAGCACGTTGCAAGCCATCCCAGATATGGTCAATAATGTTCATGTTTGGTAATTTAGGTGGCCAATGGAAGTGTCTAAAGTCAGAAGAGTATTCCTGGAGCCACTCGGTAGCAACTCTCGACGTGTGGGGTGACGCATTGTCCTGCTGGAATTGTCCACGTCCTTCGGAATGCACAATGGACATGAATGGACGCAGGTTTTTGGACAGGATGCTTATGTATCAGTTACCTGTCAGAGTCGNTCGGAATGCACAATGGACATGAATGGACGCAGGTTTTTGGACAGGATGCTTATGTATCAGTTACCTGTCAGAGTCGTATCTAGACGTATCAGGGGTCCCATTTCACACCAATTGCACACGCCCCATAACATGACAGAGCCTCCACCAGCTTGGACAGTCCTCTGTTGACATGTAGGGTCCATGGATTCATGAGGATGTCTCCTCACCCGTACACGTCCATCCGCCCGATACAATTGGAAACCGAGACTCGTCAGACCAGGCAATGTTTCCAGTCATCAACAGTCCAATGGCAGTGTTGGCGGGCCCAGGCCAGGCGTAAAGCTTTGTGTCATGCAGTCAACAACGGTACACGAGTGGGCCTTCGGCTCCGAAAGCCCATATCAATGATGGTCCGTTGAATAGTTCGCACGCTGGCACTTGTTGACGCCCCAGCATTGAAATCTGCGCCAATTTGAGAAAAAGTTGCACGTNGAATAGTTCGCACGCTGGCACTTGTTGACGCCCCAGCATTGAAATCTACGCCAATTTGAGAAAAAGTTGCACGTCTGTCAAGTTTAATGATTCACGTCAGTCATCGTTTGTCCCGTTCGTTCACGATATTTTCCTGGCCGCAGCGATGTCGAAGATTGTATGTTTTACCGGATTCCCGATATTCACGGTAAACTCGTTAAATGGCCGTACGCGAAAATCCAAATTGTATCGCTACCTCGGAGATGCTATGTCCCATCTCTCGTGCGCCGACTATATCGCCACTTTCAAACTCACTTAATTCTGGATAACGTGTCATTGTAGCAGCAGTAACCGATCTAGCAACTTTGCCAGACGCTTGTTGTTTTATATAGGCGCTGCCGACCGTATCGCGTTACTCTGATTAGTTCCATACCTCTGTTATTTGCATACGCACGCTTATACCAGTTTTTTTTTGGCTCTACAGTGTATTTATGCAAGCATCAAACAAGCTAGTATACAAACGTATTTTTAAACCATTTTGGCATTTATCACTACATGAAAGTTTGAGCTTTTGTGTCATATAACAGGAAACAATTAACTGANTTTCCTGGCCGCAGCGATGTCGAAGATTGTATGTTTTACCGGATTCCCGATATTCACGGTAAACTCGTTAAATGGTCGTACGCGAAAATCCAAATTGTATCGCTTCCTCGGAGATGGTATGTCCCATCTCTCGTGCGCCGACTATATCGCCACTTTCAAACTCACTTAATTCTGGATAACGTGTCATTGTAGCAGCAGTAACCGATCTAGCAACTTTGCCAGACGCTTGTTGTTTTATATAGGCGCTGCCGACCGTATCGCGTTACTCTGATTAGTTCCATGCCTCTGTTATTTGCATACGCACGCTTATACCAGTTTTTTTGGCTCTACAGTGTATTTATGCAAGCATCAAACAAGCTAGTATACAAACTTAATTTTAAACCATTTTGGCATTTATCACTACATGAAAGTTTGAGCTTTTGTGTCATATAACAGGAAACAATTAACTGATTCAGACCAAGCTCAACCGAAAGTTTATACTTTTGTAGTTCATCTAAATTTACATGACTTATGGTAGTCACGTATTTTAAAAATAAAGCTATGTAAATATTTTAGTATTTTAGGTTAGTAAATCATATGTACTGAACAATTTCAACCTACTTTAATATGTAGCAGCATCTGTGATAAACATACAATGCGGCAATAGAGTAATGAAAATAGCACCACGTGAGGAACTGGAGCTTTTAATGCCATATGTCCGTGCCCAAGCAATCTATCCCCACCGAACATTGCACATAATTAATTCTACAATGGGCCATGTTTTGTATGTGTCTGGCTTTGTTTACAGCATAACAGTCATGCAAAATGTTTGGAAAATTTGTCATATATATTAAACCATTTTATTAACTTTCAATTAATCATCGTATGCTGAGAGTAGCATTCAGAAGCATCAAATATGCCTATAGAGATTACCTTTAGCCAAGTTTTTGAAAGATAATTCCAGGTGGTAAAATGCAACATTCATGCCACATCTCGGGAACCAATCATAGAATTACATGCCAAATTTTGCAAACATGTAGGACTACTGTGTACCGAGTAAACTTAAATCATTTAAGTGGGTCATACTTTTTTTTTAAATGATTTAATATAAATTATTTAGATAATTTAATTATATCAATGAAACAATTCGACAAATTTCAACCAAACTCGTTATATTCACATTATCTATTAGACGCATCATATATACCCATACAGGGACTGTTTTCAGGCTCTTTTGTATGATAGTGCAAAATGAGAAACTATGCCATATCTCAACCTGTTAAACTATTTGCACCCAACTCTGCACACACGTAGTGGTACTGTACGCCATGTAAACTTAAATGATTTAAGTGATTCACGCACTTGTTTTCAAAATGATGCTCCTGTAGAAATTTGAAGTTTCTAATCCCAGTCCACCTAAACTTTAGACTGATTACTACCAGAGGCGATGCTCGGAATCCTACCTCTGTATTGTAGTTGGCTGCACACGAGCTCACTGTACTAGGCGTTCTGTGTTCGAGTCTCAGGTGATGCACCTGTGTATTTGTAACTGAATCACTAGTATTGCATTTTTTTCTAGTTGCATCCCATATGATATCGCCATCAACTAGACAAGACCCACCTACCATCTAACTTTTTATAGCTTCATCAAAATAATTGTTGTCCATTTAGAGGAAAGTAGTTCCATTAGTTATATCGATAACTTCTTATTTCTATTAAAATATAAATTTATTAAAGTCAAAATTCATCACACATTACGATTAAAATAACCAAGGTATTTTAGTGCACTTAATGCCACTGTTTGTTAGTGATTGATTGTACACTCTAAAACTGAAATAGTGAAAATGGAGACAAATAAGTGAAAAGAAGAAAAGAATGGCTTCACTAGTAATCATTTCCAGATAACTGATCATTATTATGACTTAATTTAACTAATTATTTCACTGATTCATATGTAATTCCCACTGAACATCGAGAATTCCAGTAACAAATTGTTGTTATGGTTTCCAGTTAATTTGACTGCTTCGTCAGTCGGTAGTTGTAGCTTACCAACTGCCTTTCAGGGAATGACATTTCAGTAAGAGATATCTCTCCAGATCTCAATTTAAAGAGCCGCGAAATTGTCTCCACTGTGTTTAATGACGTCCAACCTTCTCTCCTTCACCAAAGGACACCAAGCAAAATTATGATTGTTTTGAAATAATTAAGATCTAATAGACGGAAGCTGGATTGTATCAACTGGCTTTCTGTCTGATGAGAAGGCGTGTGAGTCATTGCACCATGCGTCTTTGGGTAATGAAAGAAAATAATTCTGAGTGCTTAAGGTCTTGCGTGAAACACCGGTCGGGAAGGATTGGAAAAAAAGTTGCAGGAGAACCTCCGCCCAAGGACAGCGGGGCAACTGAACTCTCTCTCTCAGAATCGCGGACTAGAACTCCTGGTTATATAACGCATACAGCAGCCTACACGCCTTGCGGCCATGCGCAAGTAAGAACTCGCAGGCGAGAAGCACGAAACCCTCTCTCCATTCCGCACAACATAGCATCGCGAACTATACTCCACGTTGGCTCATACACAGAGGAAGGTACACTCTAAGAAATTATTCGCAAACTCACCACACTAGTGAATACGTATATTAGGATAGTGCGAATAATAAAGTTTATTCCCCATACATCCACGGCAATGTTCCTACATTTTTTCAGAAAACAGCAAAATGCATAGGGACGTTCCCAATTTGGTAAAGTAGCGACGTTAAAAATTCCCATGGTGTTTGGTATTATTTCCATCTATACATATTATAAAACTCAACGTCTTTATGTCTGTCTGTTAGTGTTCTTATCACTCGAGAACCACGCATTCGATTTACGTGTTTTTTTTTTTTTTTTCAAATTCATAGCATTGTTCTCTGACCAGGTTTTAGTATATATTTGTTACGTAAAGTAACATAAGAAATAAGCAGGGATGATAATAGTAAATCAAGTCAGAAAAAAGTTTGCCGCTGGCGCGCTCTCTTGCAATACCGCTCTCTATACCGTTAAAGATGGAACAATATCATGTAGTAAAGAATTATGTACAATAAAAAAATAACCAAAAAAAATCCCGTGGTAGCATATATCTATCTGTAACAGAGAAATACTAATAAGCGTCTTTACCATTTAATTAACAAGCATCATTCAATGACGATGTTTTTCACCTTGCACTCATTGAAATTGAAAAGCAAGTGCAGACTTTGTAAGGAAAAAGTATAAAAAGCATGGACCTTAGTTAAAAAAAAACCTAAACGATAATTCTGTGGTTGACGCGAGCGGAGTCGTGGCACAGCTAGTACAATATATGGGTGAAAATCTTCCATTATAATTTAGGAAGTTTGCTATAATAATTGTTACGGTGTAGAACGGTAATAATTTCAAACAGCTTCTACAAACCTCAACTTAGTGTACTAAGAACTTATTAGTGTGTTAATTTACCTGTCCGTGTGATCGATAAGTACAAATAAAACTTGTGTATCATAAAATATTTACAAGCTGTGAATACTTACAATTATTTTTCCTTACAACTGCATCAAGCAGTATGTCAAGCATCAAATCCCGTTAATTTCTATGAGTTATGAGAAGATTGGTGATTTACGCAATTTTTGAGGCTGGCAATTATTAAAAGTGCATGCATATTGTAAATCGATTTTCAAGGAATTGTGTATTTACATTGTTCCTGTTCTTAAACTTCAATGGTAAAACGAGGTAAAAAAAATCAGTCTAATTTTATGCAACTAGCAAACGACGTCTTTAATCAACTCTATGCAGAAATTTTAGACGAAGTATCACAATCACAGATTACGTAATATCAGAGTTTATGCGCCGATTTTAGTTTGCTTATTTTTAACGACACCGTAGAAATAAAACTAAGAAATTACCATACGTTTGGATTTTATTCCTCGCAAAAAAAAATTCATTGAAAATTATTTGCTTCGTGTACTCAAACCGAAGTTTGCTCTATTCACTTACACGTTTGGACGGTTTTATTGCGGAACGAGTATCACCTTAGGACTAGTTCTTTAAAGGAAAGTGTTAAATATGTAAATGCATACCCTTATTACATCACAGCAGTCACACAAGTGGAACAAACAGAGTAAAATAAATTATTATGCGTCTTAAAACGATGCGTATATGAGGAAAATAATAGCACATAGAAGTACCTTTTGGTACGAAAATTTCAGAATTTTATATTTGTGTAGGGGAGACCTGGGCTAGTTGGCATAGTTTTTTGTTTTTGATTTTTGTTTTTTTTTTATTATATGTAGACAGATTCTGATGAATGCTGCTGTCAGCCTAACACCTTAGCTACAAAACCCACTAGAACAAATTAATTAAAAAGTTCTTTAAGGGGCCTGTTCAGCCCGTTTCCTAAAGGCTACCAACTATGCCAACTTACCCCAGGTATGTGGTAAGTTGGCATGCCTCATGAGGTTAGTTGGCATAGATAGGGGTAAGTTGACATACCAACAACAATTTTTAAGAAAAACGAATTTTTTTAAATGTAAAAACTGTGTAATGAAAGCAGAATTCCAAACTAAATCAAATTTTCAAGACTTCATGTCCACAACAAACGTCGGGAAAGCGCTGGTGGCTGCAATTGTCGCACAATTTTTGTGACGTCGTACCAAATTGAATCTGCTATGTCGGGCCACCTCCAAGATTTCCCTTGTTTCACCATGGTCAACACGCGATATTCATTTCCCTCGCGTTCAACTACCTTTCCAGGGTACTGGCGACCTTTATAGTTTACCAAGTCATAATCGTATATGTCTAATTCAGTGAGATCCCTTACAGCTTTCACTTCAGGCTCAGACGTTACAGAATTTGCTGGAAGTGGAAGTGTAGGATGAGAAGTCTTGTCATATTTTTGAGGTGCTGCAGGTTGTGGGGGAGTAATGGGATTAGAATTCCCACCATTTCCTTTCGTTGTGGAAGATTTTATCGTACCTGGCTCACCATAATCTTGAGGAGGTGCTGAACGACGATCCTTCTTGTGGAGGAGAGGTTCATCTTCTGACTCGAAATCATCTAGAAGGCCCAAGCTGCTCTCACTATCAGCATAGCTGATATCACCTGACGCTGCCTCCTCAGAATCCGTAGCAGAAGATTCAGATAGAGATTTTGGTGGAGGTTTTTTTCTTCTTCGGCTTGTCAACATTAGCCTTCTTTGGTGCACATGGTTTTATCTTTCTGTTAGCTCTTTCAGCGGCTATTCCATTTCTTGTGGGTGTTTGTTAGAATAGCAGCATACCGTCTTTTTCTTCCACGGTTCGATTGTTTTCGTGGCCCTGCTTTGGGAAATGGGCGAATTTCCTCAGGGGTCCAGCTTCGGGCGGATGTTGGCGTTGTATGATGAGGCACTTTGGTCGGGCTTACAGGCGTTTGAAGCGTCTCTGCATTGGTCGGAGGAGCAGATATAGGGTTCATCGAGGCTCTGTATCTCATTGGGTTCATCATCACTCTGTGCAGTTTCTGGAGCAGGGCGATCAGTGACGAATGATGGCATAAATTAATGGTCCTTGAATATATTTGGATTGAAAGGGCGTATCCCACTCACTCGAAATCCGGAAGTAATATTGGATGGAGTCATTTCAAGAGGAAAAGCAGTTTTGACGATTTATGGAATGTCATAGATGGGTAAAGTTTGGCCTAGATGGTTACTCATCCAAGCATCACAAGCTGTATTGCAGTATTTCTTGAAAGGGCCACAAACGCTCCTGTCCAGTGGTTGCAATTTGTGGCTGCAATGTGGAGGGAATCATAGAAGAAAAACCACATTCTCTTTAAACAAATCAAGTGCCTCAATTGACAAATGCGAGTCATGGTTATCGAGGAGAAGTAGCACTGGTCGGGTTTTTGAGCACTTCGTACAGTGAATGAAGTGTTTTGCAAATTTCACAAAATTATTTTCGATCATCCAACCTGATTTGTTGGCATCAGCGCTGGAGCCCTCTGGACCGGATCGCACAAAATGGTCCTTGAACTTGACTCGCGGGAAAATGAAAAATGGAGGAATAACATTACCTTCTGCTGGCACGCAAACAACCAAAGTCACGAGGGTACCCCTTTCGGCAGAGGTAAGCCGTCCATCTTGCTTAAACCCTTTCCGTGCTACCACATTGTCTGGCTTTTGGACGGTAGTAATACCGGTCTCGTCCATATTGTAGATGTCTTGTTGCTCGAATACATACCTGTCCAGTACTGTTTTCAGCAAATTGAAAAAGTTTTTAAAGTTCGTTTTGTTGAAACTGGGGGCTCGAGCTAGGCTGGTGGCTTCAGGTTTACGAATAGATAAGAGTTTGTGTCTGTTCACAAAATGGGAAAATCAGTCCTGTCCTGCCATTTTCACTTGTTCCCACGACTCAGGTATGGTGACATCGTTCATCTGAGCATATTGGAAACCAAATTTCCTAACATCCTTCCTCGAGAGATGATGCTTTTTCCAAATACTTGTACAACAGATATTCTTGTTGACAGGTGAACACCTGTAACAGAAAATAAATCAATTGTAGGGAGCATAAATCAACAATAGGGAGGTTCAAACTTACATACTCGATAAAATGATAAAATGATTATACAGGTAAATGATAAAAACCAGTAGGTATGTATACGCGAGTAGGTATCTACCATCCTAGGGGCTTGATATATTACACCGACATGTCTGGATGTGCTCGATCCCTCTCCTCCATTAGCAGCAGTGGGGAGCAGCCGCATCCCCTGTTTTTTGGCAGTACCTGGCTAAGCTCCTAACAGGAATACCAAACAACTGAGATGCTTCAGAAGGGCTTTTTGCGTCAACAAAGTGAGCTTGGACAGCATTGTTGATATCCTTGGCTGTCCAGTTTCCTTGTTCCGTCTTTCTCTTGTAGTGCCTCATTGCCTATTGAAACGCATAGGAACGTAGGTATTATAACAAATGAATTACTTTCAAAACGTATGTTACTGTTTTTAAACCAATGTTTCTCCTATCTTGTTGGAAAATAACATCCAAGTAACGTGCGGGGCCAGTTAGCAAATACAGTATGGTCTATGCCAACTAGCCCCATACCCTCCTATGCCAACTAGCCCCACAGGGATTTTCAAAACAACATGGCCTCCACAGATTTCTACACAACAAAAACAAACGATTTTGATACATGAATCCAATCACAGATACCCATTCTACCTCAAACCACCTCAAGGAGCGGCCCTCATTCATTTTACACATTGACATAACAGAAAAAAAACTTTTGATAAAACAAATTACTTACCGGTTGGAAAAACAAACAATTCGACGCCCACTTCCATTCACGTGCTTGATGAGACTGAGATTACGGTGGAAGGTGGACCCCCGTGGACCCTCCCAATCACCGCGACGACAGTGCTCCGGTCTCTTGGTGGCGGGAAATAAAGGCTGTGTGCCAACAAGCCCCTTATGCCAACTAACCCCGGTCTCCACTATAATTCTACTTGAAATGCATAAATCGTAGTAATTGTAGTGGATCACTCACGGCAATTAATTACTTTCCGGAGACAGATTAAATGCTACTGTGAAATCAGTTTGACGATGAGCATCAACCTAGCATGTCGACAGTATGTACCGTGGAGGCGGTTTTTAAAGTATCCAGCTCTTTCTTACTCCATTTTTGAGACGTAATGTTTAATGGACATGGAAGAGTTTGAAATGGATAAGGAAAGAAGTCAGAAATAAAGCCAGATAAATGCGAAAATATTTATTTATTTTAAAGGAAACTGAGTAAGTATATTGATTTCTTACGCATTTTTGGTGGCAGTTTTGGAAATTATAATTATTTTTACTTCTGCATTTACCAATTATAATATTTTAATTTTAACAGAACGTAACTTTTTATAATTTTTTTATTATTCATATTTAATGGTGACTTAAGACTTTGATTACCTTCATACGTGATAACTGAAAAGTCAATGAGCTTCACACCTTTTAATGGAGAGGACATTTTCATAGTCATTGTGAAAGTTAACTAAACGTGTTCTATGGATTTTGAATTTTTTTAAATCTCATAATTATCTGAAGCTAAACCATCTCAATTTTATTAACCTATGTCTTTATTCAAGTGTATATGAAAATTTTGGTTCATACATAAGTTACCCTCTGTTGCACTTTGTGGCTAATGAAATGCCTAATATTTACAAATAATTAAATACTTCCCTTTGTAAATGAAATAACATAAATTTTGTGATGATAAGATTTTATGGAGTCCTTGACTTATTTCTAAAGGCAGGACCATAACTAGGCGAAATTCTAAAATATAAGAAAAAATCTTAAATTCCATATGAAGTCCTTGATCAAATCTTCAATGATTATGTCTATTCGTCTTTATTTTTCTTCATTTGAAAAACATTGTCGTTTCCAAAAGTCAGCATTTGACGCTTGTTGGATAGTCGTAACTGTTTTGTATCAAAATCACTATGAAAACGCCTTAACCCTTGCCAGGAAATGTTTAACTGTAAAGGTTCTTCTGATTTTCTTCTTTCGATGAAGTTAAGTGATGTTGGCTGCTCGGACACGCAGCAAATACGCCGTCTATTTCGTCCATCAATAACAGCATAATATTCAGTCACTTTTAAAGGTGTTGATCTAGGGCGTCGGAATCATTTTCAAAATTTACCTCAAAAAGTGACACGATTGCATGAAATCAGGTATCATACATAGCCTGCGATGCAGTAATCAAAATGCGATCTTACATGGAGTTTAGCAGTTGAAAGCTTACTCCAAAAATATATAAAAATTAATGAAAAGAATTGGCGATACAAATGTTTCACGGGTTATGTCTGAAACAATTTGACCAATGAATCTCGAATTATTAATAATCGTCCCTGATGAGAGAGCAAATACTTTAATTTTTTTAATTGGAATTACTAATTTGTTTAGTGTTTTGATAGAAGATACAACTATGGAAACAATATATGCATTTGCATTTGCAGTAACTGTTATGGGGAGGTTATAAATACACGCAAGTAGAGATAGTGAAAGGATCTGTAGCATATCACTTCTCAGTATCATTATAACTTAACCACCGGCTGAGAGGTGGGGAAAAGGGTCTGTACCAAGTCCTCTTTGATTTATAAACGCACGAGTTGAGCTTTTATTAATGAAAATAGTAAATTAACAATGTTTATATTTATTAGGGATGTAACTAGAGGAGTACAGTTTGCTTCTTCCATCTCCAGATCTTTAAACTCAAACAAACTTTTGAACCCTCTTTTAAAGTCGCAGTAGGAAGCTCTGTTTAGAAGAAATCATTTACCTTAACATTGCTACATATAAAAATACGTATATAAAAAGTACGAATCTACTCAAATTGTAAGTTTTCTATGTAGAAAAACGCGAAGTTAAAATAGCTTATGGGTGTGAAAAGATAAGGCGTGGGAATGCCGGCGTCGAAAATACCTAAGTGAGTGAGAGAGAGAGAGAGAGAGAGAGAGAGAGAGAGAGAGAGGAAAAAAGAGAGATACGAGCACAGTAACAGCTAACTGGAGCCGACGAGATTGCAGATCTCTTCGTAACTGCCTCGCTGACGAGCGTTAGAATACAAATTGCCACCACTCCCACTCGCGCGCCTGATAAGACTCTTCAAGACGAAAAAATCTCATGGCTCTGTGATCCGGCCTGAATGCTGGCTGTTCCCGACCATAAAATGACTTTTCGAAAATGTCTGACTTTCAAGAAGAAAGAGCAAGTGCTCGGTGAAAACTCTTCATAACAATCTGCAATACCTCTTTCCGCGTGGTAATTTTATTTTATTAAGTAGACGTCACGGTGTTTTAGTTTTAATGTGTAAATTTATTTAGGTGTGATTAAACTGACGTCTACAATCGTTCCCTTTTCTCCGCCCGTTGAAACCCCTATACAAGAATAGTGTACCCGAGGAAGAGTTCTGTACAATTTAAGAATTACTGCAGATTTCTTCTTAATAACACCGTATTTAAATATTTGTATAGTAATTAAGAAATTGTATTCATTAAACGTCTAATACGACGACATTCCGTCACTTTACCTTTCCTTGGAACTAATGTGATATTCACTGTTATATGTACACTGTTATATTATATATGAGTAGGTGATCTTTGTAATAAAGTTGTAGAGAAGTTAAAGCAATGTGCATTATCTTGTAAGTAATCACATTTTACTTATCTAAGTTAATAGTTAATATTTACAGTGAAAAAATTATTTTGAGTAAAATAACCTTAATTTGTATTATTTATGAATTTATTTCAACGTATAAATTTAAAAACAATGACAACATTGCTAAAATATTGGGACAGAAAAATACTTTTATAAAAACCAAACTCGCATTCAGGCAGGCATGCCATTACATTCTAACCTACATAAATATCTTCATCCGCTCAGTACTTTTCCACCAACAGCAACATCCAAACTAAATGAACGCTCATATCTGCGCACTTTCATAGATTACTAGCCAGATGAGTATTTCTATGTTACGCGGGACACTGATATTTATAAAATTTAATTAACCTATTACAGTTAACTTCAGAATTTTGATATAACGATTCAAGGTAAAAATAATTATTCGTTATTAAGATAATTAGGTAAATATCTAAACACATGAGTCTTGCCAGCTGAGATAGGCCATTCCAAGTTATCGTGGATCTCACGGTGAAAAATAAACCATACAAAGATTTGTGAGATGGGAATGACGTTAATTTTTATTTTGTCACCCAGTATTTTCTTTTCATTCATATAAAGATATTAAATCTGTTCCAAATATATCAAAGGAGTACTTCCACCTGACCTTCTTCAGTAGCGTTACCACAAAGGGAGGAACTGCGGATATTTTTAACCCAACAACTTAAGTTTATCTCTATTTTATATGAGGTCTTTGTGTTTTAGGGTGAAAATTGGTCGAATGCCAGAGTTCTATATTCTTTGTAACTGGGTGTTACATTCTTCAAATATGTCACTGTAAACTGTATTAGAATAGAGTCAGTTACAGGTATAATAAGTATTTCTGTTAAGATTTTCATTCTCTTATGAGTTACAAAATGCTTACTTTTTTCAGTGTGCTGTAACGTTCCCGCGGGCTAGTTAAGCGATATTTGAAATAATATTTCTGCCTCAAAGGTGGGCGCCATCTTTTAACGTTCGGCACTTGTTACACTGCCGAATGTTTACGTAGCCACGGCTTGCCCTCGACTAGATCAGAAGGTAGAAACACGAGACTCAGTTAATTGAACACTAGTTACTTAAGAAAGAAGTTCCAGATTAGTTTGATATATATATTTATTTAACATTCAGCAACACAGTTCACNGTTTGATATGTATATATGTATTTATTTAACATTCAGCAACACAGTTCACAGACTGAGTTTCAGTATGCAGAGTACGAACCTCTCTTGAGATAAATATAAAAGTACAGACACAGCGCCACAGTAGTTTATAGGTTATTGTCTCAAAACTTGCATAAAAATAAATATCATATGCGGCTACCTCCCACACCGGCAGAGAAATAAAATAATAAAGTCTAGTGGCCGATGTGGGGGTTATTCGCACACACGACGCGACCTAGACTATCATTGTACTACGACGACTACTGTTCTGACCTGCCCTCACGGGCGACTGCCCCCTTCTCCTGCGATAAGCGCCTGGCATCTGCTAGCAGCGTCATCTAAAACTGCACGTGTCCCGCTTTCAACACGTTATCGATACTGCGTTGTCAACAGAAACGAACCTCTCGTACAACAAAAACTTGTTGACGTTGCCTGAAACTGCGCTGGAGGAACTAAAACTGTCGACGTATTGAACATCCAGATAAACTAACCTCTCTCGTTTCGTATAAAATTTGTTGACGCATTAAACTGCGCCAAAGGAACTAAAACCTGTTGACGTTGCCTGATCCACAGAAACGAACTAATCTAATTAATGCTGACGTTTCCCCAAAAAACCAAAGTTCGAAATGAAAACTGTAACCAGGACTCCTGATAAAATGTAACAGGGCAAACGTCCTCCCGATAACCTACAAAAGCACACGTCTGCCGGATAAACTAACACAGGAAATGAGCCACCACGGCTTTAAACTTGAACCCGATAAAAATATTACGACGCTTTCCAAAGCTTTATACACACGAAAGAATTTTACACCCGAGTCCCGAAAAATTACGAATATTGCATCATTACAACCTTCAGCAAAAATATGCATACCAGTAAAATCTTTATTACTTCTCTCATCTAATTACTGTTTTAAAAACATGTTAAAAAAAAACTATTTGGCCACAAAATCTTGAAATGTGGACAGCTTGTCCGCTCGCCCTGTGGCATGCTAACCAACTAGCCTGAAAGCTACTCTTCCACTTCACCTCTGTAACAGTTATCTTTTTTTTTTTAATCTATCAGCGTCAAGTGGCTGATATTATGGTCTGTCTCATATAAGTTGGCAAAATTTGAACAGTTCGGCGAAAGTACCGCCAATGTTTACTTTTCGTTTATGTATCCTTTCGTCATCAGCTGGTGCAACAAGTGGTGGCTGTATATTTATTTTATTAACATGTTGTCAGCTAATCCACTTTCCATTGTAATGCTAAACAAATTTTAAGGTATTTATACTCTCACATCTATCTAAAAAATTTGTAGGTTTTAAAAGTAAAAACAGAAAACCTTGCAGAAAACGACAAAGAGTTTGAAATATATTTTGTCAAATTATTTGAAAACATTATTTACTATACCCTCCAATATTTCTGTAGGCTTTTGAAATGAATATGAATCATATATTAAAGGTGTGGAGAGTTACGGTACGACATAAAAATACATTCCAATGTTTTAAGTTGCATTNATGCTGACGCATCCCAAAGACAACGATGTTCGAAACGAAACACAACCGGACTCCTGATAAACGTAACCCGCAGACATCCGCCCGATAAACAAACTAACACGGTAAAATAAGCCACCACTGCTTTTAATATGAAACCCGATAAATATTATGAAGCTTGTGAAAGCTTCATACCCTCGAAAGAATTTTACACCCGTTTCCTGAAAAATTATGAATATTGCGTCATTACAGTGTGCATCATTGCATCCGACTTTTGGCAAATATGCTTAACTTGTTTTCTCTGCAAATGTATCATCCGTAAAGACACTTATTTTTTTACAGCATTGAAGATAGACATTGGTGCATTACTGTGTGTTACATCTAGCAATTGTGCATTTTAATGGTATTATATAGATGTTAGAGTCAATAATACTACAAAAATACACTGTGATTTTTGCGTGTATCATAAAACAATCTATGGTTACAGAACCCCATTAAAATACGCGAGAGATTTTTGTTCATTTATTAAATGTCGACATGTAATTCACATGAAATACGTGATACATAAATACGAAAGCCAGCATAAATAGACTACTGACAAATTTTCCAACTACGGCGGTGAGATATCTGAAGATAGATAATAGTAGCGGACCAAGTTTTAAGCCGTGAGGAACATCTGAATGTATTCTTTGTCGCTTCGATTTGAAATTACTATGCAATACACATTGTTCCCTGACATATAAGGAGACTTTAATCCATTTAAACTAATTTTATAGAAATTAAAGAAATACTTGAGTTATGAAACTAATTTTTCATGCTGCACAGAGTTATTAGTTTTGCTGAATTCTAAGAGCGTGATTATAGTTAGATTTCCGTTACCTATGTTGTGTCTTATAACGCGTATCATTTGGATGAGTGCTGTGCTATGTCATTATATTTACCTTTATTGGTTCCTGCTGTTTAATATCGCCTTTATTTGCAAATTATTAATTTTTTGGGTAGTTTTCAATAACCTAAGTTAAATGTTGATAAGCCTGAATAACTTAAATTTCTAAGGGGGGCAATATTTTACCGAATGGTTCAACTATTGCAATTCTTCAGTGTATTTTGTAAGTTGCCAGTTTTTAGTGAAGTATTAATTATGTTTGTTAAGGGTTTTAAGATAAACGGCAGTGCCGTGTGACTTGTTATGTATTTTATTATACCCTTGGACATTCGTTCTGATGTTTTTAAAAAAAACGGTAGAATATGCAGGGGTGTGAAGCACGTCATGCAAAATTTGTCCTCGACAATTGCGCCACGTGAGAATATCTAATGTATTATCTGTGTTTTTGTCGTTGAATCTAGATAACATTCCGGGAGTCGTGAAACTAGTATTTAAACCGTTCCGTTAAATGTCACGTTCCTCAAAGTTTCTTTAATGCCCTATTCCTAAGTTTACAACAGGTTGCCATAGGCGTATTGAACAATTATTACTTCCAAGCTACCCCTATGTATATTTCTCTATCGTAATTGTTTGCTTCCACCATTTTCTCCCCTGACGATACTTTTCAAACTCACATTCGGCTGTAATATTTTCCTTTCGTAATTACTTCCTATACGTAACAAATGTGGCATCCTGTTGTGCTATCAATATAACGATATAATTTTACGCTTATTTCATTTTTTTACCATTTTGTCCTGACATATTACGATTTTAGAAACTTAAACACACCTCCTCGACGAAGCACTGACCTACCTACACCCAAGCGAAGTCTACCACTATAGTCCATACTGTATAAGAAGGCCGTTTTCTGACAGGTCTGCGAAAGTAGCGCCACTGTTTACGTCTGACTACATGTGACTATGAATCCTTCCGCCATCAGCTGGTCCGTCAAGTCGGGGCTGTATTTTTTTATCAACACGCTGTCAGCTAATCCACTTGCCATTGTACTGTTATGCTAAACAAATTTTAAGATACTTTAAGACTGACATCTGTCTAAAAAAATAAGTAGGTTATACAAGTAAAAATATGAAATGTTGCAAATAATTAAATATTTGCTAACTCTTTTTTAATTTGTCCGAGATAGTGAATTTGGGTTAACATTTGCGAGACGGTCTGTTGTATCTATTATCACACTTTGGGCGTTATAGCTAATATATTCGAGTTGGAAATATGTGACGTGGAATAACATTAGAATTGCTTAAAAACTATTCACGCGTCTCACTTTCTACAAACAAGGAGATGGGTTTCATGAGAACAATATGGCGTATAATTTACGTAGACGAACGATTACCGGCCGAATATAAATGACTTTTACTCCAAATCATTTTACATGAAATATATGTTACTTTAAAAATTATGCAGAGCTCGTGGAAAAATATAACTATTGGCATTTGTTTGTAAATTCGTTATATATCGCGCAAAAAAGAGGTTCATTTCTGGCTGGTAATACCTCGCATAATATCCGAGAGATCGCGCGCACAGCGCGTCACGGCGAAGTTTGAGCCGCTGTTTTTGGATAACAGATAGCGGTTATTTTAAGTTGATTGTTCTTAGATTACGGGCTGGAAATATATTTCAAATTCGTGTCGTGTCGTCAAATTTATAGAAAAATAATTCAACAATATTATGCAATATTTCTATATGATTTTCGAATTAATATCAAGGATGTGTTGAAAGCGAGGTTGGAGAGGGATGATACGACGTGAAAAAACTTTCTGAAGTTAGCACAACTTCAGAAAACTTTTCCGCGTCGTATCGTTCTATTGTACATTTCATTTTGAACACCTATACATAACTACATTATCACGAAGTTTAGTTTTTAACACTAACAACCATTGTTTTGTGTCCTTGTAAAATAAAATGCATTAATAAATGTAAGAACTCTTTCTTACCCGCGTATATTCTGCTTTTGTGATGTGCATTGGCAGTGCACTCAGAATAGCCAACGTAATTTTAACTTTTGTTCGTTCGTGCATCAGCTGATACAGGATTTTGTAAATGGCACTTTGTTTGTTTCGTAAACGTTAAGTTGCCACTCACTGACTGTCAGAAAGTGGCCTTCTTATACAGTATGGACCATATCAGATGGTTGGAATCTAGACTTGTTTACGAGCTGGCTAGCGCCCACATTAAGTAGACCTGTTTTCTGTCAACGCGAGTAAAATACTTTCTATAACGTCACTTCAGATATTTTTCACCAATCAGGTTAACTGCACTCAACCTCATTATTCTTAGAAATGTGCTTTTTTTATGCTGCATGCAACAACGCTATTTTGAAGTACCACAGATACCATAAGATTTGAAAATTTCCGTTAATACGAAGTATTTGGCTATTTGAATTAATATTACAAACCGTAAGATAACTGGGATTCCATTGAAACCCAAATGTAATCCACAATATTTTACGATATGTTTCGATATTAATAATGCCTTCAAAACTTTGGATCCGCTGTTAATGAGTAAGCAAAATTTTAAAAAATATAAATAACTTCAATATGTTTCATTATAGCTTTGCAAAATCGATATCTGTGTGGCCAACGTGAACTTTAATGAAACTGAAAAATCAATATCACATTTCTTCACTATAACTTAATTCTTTTGCCTGGACGGAAACGTATATTCAGGTTGCCTTAAGTGGTATTTCTGGAGGCCTAAGTTGGCGGCAGTGCGCCTGTGCAAGTTGTTTGTAAGGAAATGTGTGCCCACTCAAATTTTGTTCTATTAGTGAATTTTTTCGAGGCGAAGGTATTTATGAAATCTCCGACATACGAATAACGAATTTCCTTAACGCCACGAATTGAATTAAAGTGACCGATTATCTAGTTCCGATACAAATGTCAAGTCTACAAACAAATAAGAGCAATCTGCAACTTATATCAAGTAGCTAACCATGGGAAAAAATATTGGCATGTACCAAAATAATTTTATTACAAGGAGTGGCAAGCCATTTATATCCTTGAAACCCACACTGCGTAAACCCTCGTGTGAAAATAGTGCGATGTTGATGTCGAAATATTTTATCTTTTCAACATTCCAGATTTTCTGGTTCACTCACTGGTAACCCCATGTGGAATACATACACTACCAGTGATCGACCGGACCATTAATCCCAGTTACAAATTAAACTTATCCACCATTCTCAGGTCAACGGTCTAAGTTTTGAATCTTAGCTGGTATACGTTACTTGTCTTCCCTATTCTAAAGCAAACAGAGTTGAAGGTAACTTGTATGTAACGCAGATAGCACGCATTCGAGTCTTAGTCAAGTGGACTCGTTAACCAGTTTGGATTTTGTGTTACTGACTATCGTGTATAATTATAATGGAGTTTTGTCAAAAATTAGGTTTATTTTGCGTAATCAAAAATAAAGTAGGTATCCAACGTGACTAAGAAGACTGCTAAGACCATGTTAACTTTTGGGAAAGTCACAATTTTAGGAAACCCCCAGCTCTCTAAGTATAAAGGAGTTTTGATCAAAATTGTGTATTTATTCGTACAGAAAAATCATGTAGGTATCTAACGTGACTACGAATAGCGATTAATTAATGTTAATTTTGAGGAAAATAACCATTTTAGGCAACTCATCTCTCTGTTTTAGACTGGACTTGTGTGTTTAAATTGGAGAGATGATGTTTCGAAGGTGTGATTATTTGTTAATTTTTTCCTTTATAGTTGCGTCGAAATACGGTGAAATTTTCACCAGTACTTTACAAAACCAAATGTTTTATTAACTCTGTAATTGCATTTTTTTCTGTTCTTAATTTTTTTTAACGCCATCTGCTTTATATATTAGCACATTTCGTTAGTGTGAATGTGCAATCATGAACTACACACCTCATTTTATGTCTTCTCTTTTTTAGGTTTGGATGACTGCGTCCGATTGTTTGTTCGCATTTGGAGCAGCATTCGTCCTACTGATCCTCGTGGAGGCGCCATTCCGAGTACTGGAGAAATTATTGCTTGGAAAAAAGTAAACAAAAAACGAAGTGACTTTCCTTGTTGATCAGGGAACGTGAATGTTTATTTTCAAACTCTTCGTGTGATCGAAGTTAATGTACGAGAACCTGGAAGAGAGCTAACGAAGAGACTTTCCTATTTGTGAAAAATAGGCTAAAATATTTTGTTCACTGAGACTCAGTAAGATACTTCTACCTTGAACCTTTATGAAATATGTGAACACCGCTAGGTTTATTATAATTCTCCTATTCTTCTACTTAAGATAAGAACGATAAATCGTAAAACCGCATTTGTATTGTAAGTAGTATACTGAAGCTGCTTCATCGAATGAAATCCAATATTTGATAATACAATAGCAATTAAAAATTACTTTTATAGTTAAAAAATAGTTTAGGTTAAAAAATAAATTTTTCTAAATTATGATTAATTACGAGCGTAGAATTGTTAAATATATATGCGTATATAAACATTTTAAAATACTCGTCAATGCATTAGAAAGTAATTTTATTATTAAAATTTCCTTTTGAATGAATGGCAGTTGTATTGACATGTACGTAGTTTCATTAAAACTAGTCGACAGTCTCGCGTACGGTTGTTAAAGATGAACTTTTCTTATGATGCCTGTTTTGATACGCCTTCATAGCAACACATGATGGAATTAAGCGTTATTGCATGATCAAAACTTGCGCCAAAAAATTAGTAAGTTTGGAGGCCCGAGGTTACTAGACAATGCACAAGTGACAGTAAAACACAACATCCAGTTAATTTATTCCGGAAATAGCTTTTTTCCCATCTGACTCGAACCTAGGACCTCAAGTGCACCAGGTAGGTGTCCTGATCTCTATGAAAAATGTTCAGGCCGCCCTAGAGATATAATTTGCTCTAACCGAAATAAATTTGAAACGCAGAATAATTTAAAATATTTGAATCCCTTGAAATTATTTTCATCAAAAACTTTGACGTACTTACGCGAGCAATGAAGGTCCTGATTTTGTATTGTAATGATATAATGATAGATAAGAGAGGGAAACAATTAAACTGTATGTTTTGCATTTAAAAATAAACTTTATTCTTTCGGAAAAATTTATTTTTCTTTGTGATTAGTGTGATTTCTTTTAACCTTGCAGAGAGGTAGGTATACGAAGCATTTCGTATTTATTTAAACTTCTTTGAGTTTACAAAATATAATATTTTATTTCATTGACAGTTTATAAAACGTAATACTTTGAATAATATTCTCAAGCATTATTGTAAAAGTCTCACGTAGTTAGTTGGGCTTATACTGATTTAGCATGTTTATTTCATGCAATGCGTGGAAATAATTGTTTTGATAAAAATTTAAAGTTTAATTTTTTCTCATATCGTTTTAAGTAATTCCACTTTGCAAACTTTTTCTCTGTTAAAGCTGCAAAATCTGAACATACCTAACCGAGTAGTGGTTTTTTTTAACGGTATTTCACCTGCATATACATAAGCTATTGCATTAAGCAAAAGTTAATAAGTTCCTGGTAATAGAGGGTTACTAGATAGCAACCCACTTTCTTTACTTTATACTGCGCTTCACTTAGTAGTAAACCGACTCCAACATCTTAAGACAGTCGTGGCATTTGATCTCTATTAATTTTACTTTCTTACTGATTGTTTAGTTTGTAGAAAATGTTTCTCTCCAAGAAATTTATAAATTTACACGACAGTCTGGCTAAATATTCCGCATTACAATAGCCACTCACGACATGTCCATTAATACTTTTTTGTACTACGAACTCGTCTAGATATTTTTTTAAAGTTAATTGAACTCGTATGATCTAATACAAAACGTCTATAAAAAGAAAACAAGAAAAATTACACCAAGACCTAATAATGTTATGCTTAAGAGCTGTGGTACGTATCGCACCACCATCTTGTGCTGAATAACTTCTATAGAGGAAAATTGTATCATCAGCACTTGTTTGTAGATTTAATAGCAAATAATATTATTGCAGGCGTAGATAAAAATGTAAATATTAAAGGTAAAAAATGAAAATGTTTGTGATGTATCCAGAAAAAAGAGATATTGTTTATTAATTTTTTCTGTGTCAGTTCAGATTAGTTGAGGCTACATCATACGCTATAATGAAAACTGAATTATTGTTATTATTGAAGGTACTTTACGTTAAAAAGTTGAGTCAGTAAAGGGGTCAGATTTGGCGCCAACTCTCATTCTTTTATTAAGACCGCGGTAAAAAAATGTTTTCGTTATTATTTGTATTGTAGTTGTCTTCTTTGTAGTGAATTAAATTATTGTAGAATGTATGATTTGAGGGAGCCGTTGGCAATGAGAGAATTAGCTGCCGTAACAATGCAGTAAAGTTTAATGATTGGTTTCTCTGTTTTGTGTAGGGGAAAAAACTGTGTGCCATGCTGTGAAAAATTAATGTAATGTTGCAGTTTATTATATATAAAATAAAATGTTCCGAACGTCCGCTGTGGTTTTTACAAGTGCATTTCCACATCGTAAGAAAGAAACCTAAGAAAGTGAAATATTGTTTACGTGCTGTTTTTCATCAACTGCCTACAATCTGTGTTACATCGGCGTTGACGGACTGCAGCATATTAAGCTAAACGCCAGTTTAGGAAATAAACACCAGACCCTGCCATACATATCTGTCTGTTTAACGCATCCACGTTTCCAACCAATGCTGAGTTTTCGACTACCTTATTTAAGGAGGTTGCCTTGTTTAAGAAGCGCAGAGTTATTATAAATACACTTACTAAACATTGCTAGTTGTTTTAGAAATATCTTATTGTAATTGCTTATGAAACGTTGTATGCATATTTAGGTGTGTTGATTCCTAGAGTATTCTCTAAAGAGAAATAAATTAATTAGAAATAATTATTCCTAAAAAACATTTTTCGCAAGTAATTTTTCCAGTTACGAAAATTTCGCTTCCCAATATTTTCAGCAGCATAACGTTGCAGTATTTGTATCAGTTATGTAGTTAATATCTACGATTTTCGCTTACAGCCTAGGAAACTACAATTTTATTTTCTCTAGCTCAGGTTAATATTTTAATGTACTGTTGCATGTTCCCTTTTAACCAGGAAGCAAGACTAAACCCGGTGTGCCATACACCAAATCTACAAATATAAAGACCACTAAATGGTTAGCAAGATTATTTATGTAAATATTGTAAACATTAGTTTTGGTCCTGGTGTCCGACATCTTAAATGCTAATTTCTGTTGTAATAAATTATAAAAAAAATGTTACAAATTACAGCAAAATCCTTGTTGGTTGAAAATTAAACAGTACCCTCAAAGAGTATAAATATTTATCATTAACACATTTTTCTTACTGCTGTAATTGGTGCGCCTGTATTATTTCTGTTTGAATACCATAACTAAGTGTTCGAGAAATGCACAAATGTTCAAACTAACATCTCTTGAGCGACGAAAATAATTAACGTCATATTATAAATATCTCAGTACAGTATTTGAGATGTTACGCTATTTTGTATAAAATATATAAATTTGCGAGGGTTGCTTTTCAACGTAGTGGACAGTAACTTTGTCTCTCCTTTCTTTAGTGGGAATAAATTCAGATATGCAAAGAACCATAATCGACGCCCTTCCTCTACCCTTCCCCCGTCAGGTAGAAAAATAACTTATAGTAGCGAGGAAGGGGGGGGGGTGAAAGTTTGAACTCAATTGAGGCGTTGCAGACATACGAAGGGCGAACTGAACACGTGAGCAAATTTTTTTTCATTGGTTTTATTCTTTACTGACATCACAGAATACGCTGGTCGAGCGTTTCGTTGAAAGCGCACTTCCTTACCGTATACAAACGCGACTGCTGACTAAACGCGGTAGAGTTGCGGATGCGACGACGGGCGAACTCAACATCCTGCACCGCGCGACGCACCGGCCTATGGCACCACTCCGCGTTGCTTGAACGACGCAAGTAATCAGTTCTAGTCGTGACACGTAATACGAGATACAGTAAACCTGCAGTGGACGTTGTTGCAGTCACCGGCAGTGTACTAGTCCCAGGATACTCACGAGAACGCGTGGAACGCGCGTAAACGTAGCAGAAGGTTGAGAGAGAGAGAAGAAACGCAATCCCGGAGAATAATACGTATCCCGGTGCACAAAAAAGTTGCCGCCTGCTCCGTGGAAACGGTGTGTGTGCTTTTACCGAGTAGGTCGTGAAAAGGTGGCCAATACAGGATGTTTATAAAGTACCCATCTATTTGCGGTAAATCGGTACTCTATCTTGTTTCCATTTTAGGCATTGAAAATGTTCACCATTGAAGAGAGGATAGCCGTGTGGTTCGTGATCGTCTGAGAGAACTAATCGTACGATGCAGGGAGAGAGCTGGTTTCACACAAATATTTAGGAAACCTGGACACACACTATTGTGAACCATTCGCCATCTTTTCAACAAATTCAATCGCACAGGGAGAGTTAAGGACAAAGGGCGTACAGGCAGGCCATGTGTACCTGAAGACACCGTGCAACGGATTCAGGAAGCCATCGAACGAAGCGCTCGTGCATCGACTCTGCGTCTCAGTCGTAAGCTTGATGTTCTAAAACTCATTGTGCGGGAGATTTTTACACTCCCTGTGCGAGTGGATTTGTTTACAAGATGGCGAATGTACACAGTGATTGGGGAGGGGGGACGCGACAGGCAGCACACCCGTTGAGCAGCGCCACATGGCTGCTTAGACAAACTCGATGCCATCTGTAGCTTGGTTGTCACAGGTTGAAATATGGCCAAAGCGTTCATTGCCCTAGTGTAAGAGGAAAAGCGTGGTCTTCATACACGAACGTAAGGATCAGACAAAAATTTACGATGTCCAGATTAACAACATTCCAAACATAATCGTTACTTGCAGCTTAAAAATAAATTAATTATTTACGAGGTTTAAACGGAAGAAAATTGGTACCATTGGTGCATTACTGTTTACAACAGTTGTAATTCTTACATTCATGCTCACAACATTACGTTAAACATGGGAATCAATTGGCCAAAAATATAATTGAATTAAATCGCTAAGTAGTTATTGAATTTATATATTCAGAAAGTACTTTGCAACAAGAAAGGTATTCTGATTCATAAATAAAATCTAAAAAAGCTTCATACTCGTATTTTGTTAACATATGTCGCCAAAGAATATTTATTATGTTTGGAACTTTGCGCCATTATTTTCTGTTTCCAAATTGTCTATTTTTGGCGGTAGGTATCGTTTTTTGGTTCTCCGGTCCTATATTTCCACCTGCTTGGATAAAAGAAGGCTAGGCCGCCTACTTGTTCTGAAGAGTCGTCGGTAAAGCGACATCAGGTCGGGCGTCTGCTAGAGTACCGTCGGCGTATTGGTGTAGCTGAGCCCCTACGTCACCCTAGATCCTATTTTCATTATTATTATTTTAAAAAAAGGTGACTGGACAACAGTTTACATACACAGAAAACAAGCCACAAATATAACACAAGAGTACATGAATATATAAAACTCATTGTATACGATAACCATCAAGAACTACCAAACATTCTAGAACTATACACCAAACGTGCTCTACTTGCTTCACCACGCCCGAGACCAACAACCAGCCAGTAAGACGGATGAAGAAAATTTGATACAAAAAGGTATGAATTTTCAATAATTAATGTGCTCACCGTTCATTTAATCGGTTCTCAAGGACAGAGTTGAAAATTTCAAAATGTGAGCTGAACAGATATTCGATTGGAGCACGTAGACCTACGGAATCAGAGGTTGTGTTGCTGTGTTCGTGCACTGAAAATCTGATTGTATAAAAAGAGTGTTCCACAAAATTTACATTATGTTTTTTTCCAGTAAAACGACATTAAAGCCTATAAGAAATCTGAGAAAAGGGGAAGGGAAATGAATGTATATTTGTAAGGTTAAAAAATTATAAGAATAAATTAAATGTTCCACATTTTTGCCTTTAAACACTAGGGATAAAATTTTTAATTAATTTTCTCTTTGTAGCTTCAAATGGGAAAAAGCATATTATTTTAAACTCTGAGTTTATGGTATGAGGCCCATGCTGGTATGAGTAAAATAAAGGTTTACAGAATTCGTGTTCGCAAGAGANGATATTCGATTGGAGCACGTAGACCTACGGAATCAGAGGTTGTGTTGCTGTGTTCGTGCACTGAAAATCTGATTGAATAAAAAGAGTGTTCCACAAAATTTACATTATGTTTTTTTTCCAGTAAAACGACATTAAAGCCTATAAGAAATCTGAGAAAAGGGGAAGGGAAATGAATGTATATTTGTAAGGTTAAAAAATTATAAGAATAAATTAAATGTTCCACATTTTTGCCTTTAAACACTAGGGATAAAATTTTTTATTAATTTTCTCTTTGTAGCTTCAAATGGGGAAAAGCATATTATTTTTAACTCTGAGTTTATGGTATGAGGCCCATGCTGGTATGAGTAAAATAAAGGTTTACAGAATTCGTGTTCGCAAGAGACGGCAAAGTAATTAAATACAAAGTTCGTAAATAAACTGACGCTTTATTTAAACGAACTTATGTATGTGAGTGCCCATACAGGGTAGACTACCCAAATAGCTGACCAAACCTTTACTGATTGCCGTCCAGCACTCGGCAGGCAAAGGATTTTAATTAAGGCTAATGAGAGATAGAAAGTGGCATGTAACATACTGTGTATAAAGACAATGTAATTGATTTTTCCGTTCTAAGGAAATGCAGTTGGTACCACACAACGTTACACAGATCGAAGAATACAGAACACAAGGCATATACGGAATAGATATGTGAATTGCCAATCTACAAAAAGCATAAAATTATTGTGAAATATATTTTTTTTTTTTAAATACACCTATTTATTTAAATGCTGATACGCCTCTTCCTCAAAAAAATGGCCGTTTTAATGCCACACGAAACATCTGAGTTATAAATTGATCAAATACGTCTGAAATATTTTTAAAAGTCTCCGTCTGCAGCGACACATCTTTGCCAACTGTTCACAACGCTCTGTCTTGTTCCTGTGCAAACGCGGCCTCTACAAGACCAGAAAGCCCCAGAAGACACTTTGTACACCATCCTTGTTATTCTGTCCTTCAAGAAGTGACGTGAACTTCTGGTGTCTGTGTCTGGGGAAAATGAAGGGTGCCTGATTACTTCATACCTCATGTTGCTCAGTTTTTGTTTCGTAATATTTACAATTCGGGTCTTGGAGCTGTCGTGCACGATTATTTATTTCTACCCACATTTTGAATATTTAGTTAATCAATGCACAATACGAGACAGCTGTGGTTGCATTATTAGAAGGAATGGATTTAAGTGGACAACAAACCCCCCAGAGTTGCACTGTTAAAATAATTATTCTGTGACAGCTGCAAAACGTTTGGGAGGAATTCGCGTTCCCAGACTTTTCGCGGTGATCAGAAAACTATATTTAGTTGTTATCACTGAATCGTTCTGGCCACATAAGAACAGTTTCTTCAAAGAAATTTAACAGGGTGACTTCCATGCACGAACAGCAAAACCCAGTGTTGTGTCAGCCTTGCATTTAAATAGTGGAGCTCAGAGATTTGGGCGTATCTTGACAACGAACACTAGAGGGCCGGCAAGGAATGCAACAGTTGGAGAAAAGGGAGATTTCCAAGAAAATCTGGTGACCAGCGGTATCGTCAAGCATGATTTCCACAAGAGAAAATCTGTCACATTACGCTACAGTAGGTACTAGACGTGGATAATAACCAACAGGTCAGAGCAGATGTCAACACTGCTTGCTGTTCATGATGCTCTTTCACTCCACGCGGCGCCCAGTTGTCAGTTGATTTATTTTTTCACCCTCCCTATTTGTTTTAGACCGCCGGGAATGTGTGAAATGGAAACGATGAACTTCCCTGATGGTGGTGCACTCATTTGCCTCCACAGACCACTTTAAAGCGTCGTTAACCACGCTTGACCTTGGACCTTCTTCACCTTGGAGACTGCGGCCACTGGCAACAAATGTTTCAAACAAGTGGAGTGGAGTGCAGACATTTGGGCGGCTCTGAACTTCGAGGTCTTGAGAGCCAATGAGGGTGAAACGAGGTGAGGATTGAGCAGCGTCGGAATGCAAGGGCGGAGAAACGGAAGATCCCCGAGAAAATCCGCCGACCAGTGACATCGTCCGGCACGATTCCCACGTGCGAATTCAAACAACTCATTCATGATCATTTATGGAGACGCATCTGTGCCCCCCACGTGCAAAATCTCATTACCATACGTTTTAGTCACTGTATGTCCATTTTGAAGTTGTGCTACATATTGATTCATATATCAAGCGTGCATCACTGCAAAATCGTTTCGAGGCTGTTATTGTGATTTTTAACAGATATTCCTCAATAGGAGGCTGGGAGTGTTGAATAGGGACAGTGTTCATTTCGTCCATTTGTTTCTCGAATGGCCTAGTAGAACAGATGAAGTAAGGTAGGGGAGACTGNTTTCACCCTCCCTATTTGTTTTAGACCGCCGGGAATGTGTGAAATGGAAACGATGAACTTCCCTGATGGTGGTGCAATCATTTGCCTCCACAGACGTCTTTAAAGCGTCGTTAACCACGCTTGACCTAGGACCTTCTTCACCTTGGAGACTGCGGCCACTGGCAAGAAATGTTTCAAACAAGTGGAGTGGAGTGGAGACATTTGGGTGGCTCTGAACTTCGAGGTCTTGTGAGCCAATGAGGGTGAAAAGAGGTGAGGATTGAGCAGCGTCGGAATGCAAGGGCGGGGAAACGGAAGATCCCCGAGAAAATCCGCCTATCAGTGACATCGTCCGGCACGATTCCCCCTTGCGAATTCAAACTACTTATTCATAATCATTTATGGAGACGCATCTGTTCCCCCCACGTGCAAAATCTCATTACCATGCGTTTTAGTCACTGTATGTCCATTTTGAAGTTGTGCTA
The DNA here is from genome assembly GCA_002778355.1 of Clitarchus hookeri. Classification (NCBI taxonomy): domain Eukaryota; kingdom Metazoa; phylum Arthropoda; class Insecta; order Phasmatodea; family Phasmatidae; genus Clitarchus; species Clitarchus hookeri. The sequence continues at coordinate 1,425,963 of NQII01000045.1, forward strand.
CATATTGATTCATTAATCAAGCATGCATCACTGCAAAATCGTTTCGAGGCTGTTATTGTGATTTTTAACAGATATTCTTCAATAGGAGGCTGGGAGTGCTGAATAGGTACAGTGTTCATTTCGTCCATTTGTTTCTCGAATGGTCTAGTAGAACAGATGAAGTAAGGTAGGGGAGACCGAGGAGAGTTGTGACGGAGGTGAGTTGTGACAAAGCCGATTTCTCAGAACTTATGGTAGTTAGCGAGCTGGCAACGTCACACGTCTCATTCGTTGTCAACCCCCCGCTTGACACAGTGCGCGCCGGTGACCTGTGCGGGACGGTATTCTGTTTACGTCAGNATTTCGTCCATTTGTTTCTCGAATGGCCTAGTAGAACAGATGAAGTAAGGTAGGGGAGACCGAGGAGAGTTGTGACAGAGGTGAGTTGTGACAAAGCCGATTTCTCAGAACTTATGGTAGTTAGCGAGCTGGCAACGTCGCACGTCTCATTCGTTGTCAACCCCCCGCTTGACGCAGTGCGCGCCGGTGACCTGTGCGGGACGGCATTCTGTTTACGTCGTNAGTTTGTAACCAATTTTTGCATATCGTATTACTTGATACGTATTAGGATAATTGCAATGCAATATTACACCTTTCAAGCTATGACTATTTAACTGTTAAAATGTGGCATTGCTTATCTAAATTAAATTCGTGTTTAGAGGTTATAAGCATCAGTTGGATAAAGCGCGGGTTTTGCGCACCTAGGCGAATNTGTTTACGTCAGCTCGGAATAAAATGCCAAAAGTAAGTTTGTAACCAATTTTTGCATATCGTATTACTTGATACGTATTAGGATAATTGCAATGCAATATTACACCTTTCAAGCTATGACTATTTAACTGATAAAATGTGGCATTGCTTATCTAAATTAAATTCGTGTTTAGAGGTTATAAGCATCAGTTGGATAAAGCGCGGGTTTTGCGCACCTAGGCGAGTTGTGACAAGCTGTCACAACTCTCCTCGGTATACTCACAACTAGTTTGTTTTGGTTGTAAACGTATTGTTTGGTGTGGCTTTGCATACAAAGGGCTAATTTAGTGTTTTAGGATCCCTAACCAATACGTGCGGAAGACGAACAGGGGCTTGGCCAGTATAGACATTTACGAACTAGCCTATGAAGAGGTGATTTTACGAGGGCAGAGTCTTTGAACTGCTGCTAGTTCGTATAATCTAAACAACATGTCACTGTCTCGATTTATAAAAAAGTAAACATCTGTATAACAAAATCCAGCACTGAAACCTATATATGTCGGGTACCAAAGTCAGACAATTTTTACCGACGAGCAAGAAAAGACTTTATGCGAATATTTGTTGACTTGCGCTGCTTTCNATGTCACTGTCTCGATTTATAAAAAAGTAAACATCTGTATAACAAAATCCAGCACTGAAACCTATATCTGTCGGGTACCAAAGTCAGACAATTTTTACCGACGAGCAAGGAAAGACTTTATGCGAATATTTGTTGACTTGCGCTGCTTCCAATTATGGAATGACAACAAATAAACAAGACGCTTGGCCTTCAGGTTAGCAAAGGAGCATAACAAAAATATTCCAAAGTCGTGGTATGAAAATGAAATGGCAGGTGAAGTATGGCTTAAATTATTTATGAAACGTCATCCAATCTTGTCCTTAAGATAACCTCAGGCAACAAGCATAGCTCGCGCTACGAGCTTTAATAAAACCAATGTGAGTGCATTNGACTTGCGCTGCTTCCAATTATGGAATGACAACAAATAAACAAGACGCTTGGCCTTCAGGTTAGCAAAGGAGCATAACAAAAATATTCCAAAGTCGTGGTATGAAAATGAAATGGCAGGTGAAGTATGGCTTAAATTATTTATGAAACGTCATCCAATCTTGTCCTTAAGATAACCTCAGGCAAAAAGCATAGCTCGCGCTACGAGCTTTAATAAAACCAATGTGAGTGCATTTTTTTTGACAATTATATAGGCATATTAAGCAAGTATTCACATGATGCTAAATATATATGGAACATGGACGAGACCGGGATAACAACGGTTCAAAAACCGGACAGAATTATTGCGCGATGGGGAGAAAAGTACGTCAGCGCCATGACATCGGCAGAGAGAGGAACTCTAGTGACACTGGCTTATATAACGCTCGATGTTTTTGTCTTGATCTCATAATATGTGCCAATAATTGTTGTATTAAT
>NQII01000045.1:1439436-1515128 GCA_002778355.1 Clitarchus hookeri
CGAGAAGTCAGTTCGTGCACAAACTCCTGCACCGGAAAAACGTTCGCAATTATGGACGTCTATAGAGGCAGCATGGCTCAATATTTCTGCCGGGGACTTCCAACGACTTGTTGAGTCCATGCCACGTTGAGTTGCTGCACTTCGCCGGGCAAAAGGAGGTCCGACACGATATTAGTAGGCATCCCGTGACTTTTGTCGCCTCAGTGTCTATATGTGTATGTGTTTTTNAAAGGAGGTCCGACACGATATTAGTAGGCATCCCGTGACTTTTGTCGCCTCAGTGTCTATATGTGTATGTGTTTTTATTTTTATTTTTTCAATTTTTACAATATAATAGCATTTAATAAAATGGAACTTTTATGACAATAGCCCACACTTATTCTGATTTTATTACTAGACAATCCGTCTGCTCTAATTTAATTTAAGTGCTGAAATTGCTATTTTTATTACGTACTTTATAATATGTGTTAATAGTACCTACCAGTTTTGGATATTAAATTTGACTGATCTCTGACCTGGTTTGAATATTTTATAACAACTATAGAAATGAATGTTGGGTTATATTATTGACTTTTCAAGTGCTATAGTTTTTATTAGGGTACCAACCAACCCAATGTAAAATATTCGCACTAAAATATTATGAATATGTAAATTTTTACTTTTAGCTATTAAATGTGAATAAATTTGAAAACAATAATTTATCACAAACCAAAATTGGGTTGCCTTTTTATTAAACAGAAGTTGCAATTACTTTTTTTTAACACATATCAGCTTGTAATATTAATCACTAATATATTTACACATTCGGTACATAAAATATTGTACATTTGTATAAACAATTGTATTACACACATAAATGGTTACAATAAATGTCTGTGCAGATTTATGAATCTTATTTCCAAGGTATTTGCAGCCCTATGTTTCACAGTAAATACAAACACTTACAGCAGTGTGCTTTGATGGATACGACTACCATCCAAGTACAAATTACATAAACATTTTCTTCTTAAGCTTTCACATTACGACATTGTGAATTTAAAATGTACGCTTTATTGTTGCCAACAAAAATTGGTGCATACAAGAAAACAGAGTTTATTATTTTATCAGCTCATTAGCATACACTTTACAATAAAACAAAGTTTCTCCAAAAAGTTACAGTTGAACATTTTTTTTTTGGTGGAACGCACCCAAACGAAGAGTTAGCAGCAATTTACATATCAAAGAAACGTTTCACACTAAGTCACCTTCATTTCACAAAATACAGGCTGTGTTTCAGAAATATAGCCACCTAGTGACTTTCTGACAGCACAGTTTTTGTGGTCGCATGTGTGCTTGCTGACATTAGTAGAACATATATTACTACAACGAGAGAGACGAAGCGTCTTTCAGAACTACCTAAACACTCAATATTGTATACGCGAATAAAAGCTCTGAGCATCTCTGATCTGCGCAGCATATACAGTTATCCTGCAAGTAACGTGGTCTGTGTCACTCTTAGCGAAAGTAAATTTTATCACGAAATTTTCGATAAGCAATATGTCATGTAATTATTTTGTATTTTTTTTTTCCTTCAGGCGTCATCAGAATTGTTGCTTATTGAAATTCTTTTATCGGTGAATAAACTCCATGTCATTCACCGGGTAGCATTATCTATGATATTCCCCGTGGCTATCTGTAATGCACTGACCAGTTTATTAAATGTCTGACTGTGATCTAAACGAGCAACGTACAAGTATATTCCTTCNCTATCTGTAATGCACTGACCAGTTTATTAAATGTCTGACTGTGATCTAAACGAGCAACGTACAAGTATATTCCTTCATTCACTCCGATTGTACTTGTAAAGATACAAGCTGACTTCCTACCGGCATTGTGAGACCTCAGACGAATTACAATTGGTGGTTTTTGTGCGCTTCTCTGNAGATACAAGCTGACTTCCTACCGGCATTGTGAGACCTCAGACGAATTACAATTGGTGGTTTTTGTGCGCTTCTCTGCATTTTACGAGTGAAAAAAACCACGCGTAAGCAGTTTATCATTTAAATACGAACGGGCAGATTGAACTGAAGGGAAAGTTTGATTTTCGGGTTACTGTTAAACGAAAACATTACTACGGAGCAGAGCATGCTACCTTATTTACTGTAAAGGTTATCAGTATCATAGGTTCACGAGAGCGTGCGTCTATGTTAGGATTTAAACTAACCGCATTCGAAACAATAACCTCAAACCCGCAAAAACAGAACGGTACAANCGTGCGTCTATGTTAGGATTTAAACTAACCGCATTCGAAACAATAACCTCAAACCCGCAAAAACAGAACGGTACAATACCTGTTTTCAATCCAAACCTTACCTGTTTCAGGTATTGTTAGAACATTAACGTGCAGACAGTTTTCGCGACAACGTAGTACTTAGAACTCTCGTGAAGACTACGTTTAGGCATTTAGGATCCCCCCGCCCCACCCTCTTTTCGATACGTGTCTGCTGATGTAAATTAAAAAAAGAGGGGGAGGGAGATTTTCATAACATTTGGGAATGTTGACTACCTGCGATCATCTTTGCAAACAGCATGGTGAGCTTAACTAATAAATATATTTGATATCTTTAAATATTAGACACAGAACAGAAACTTTCCAAAAACCGAGCGTATTTTTTTTTATAAGATACCTCGCAGACTTGCATTAGGAAGTCTTGGGTTCAAATATGACCAGCTGTATTCGGATTGATTTTCTAAGTGGTTCTCCATTGTTTTCCCAGGAAAATTACATAGCGTTTCCTTTGTATTAATTTGTAAATCCCGTACCAACTACGTTAATATTACTGTAACCCGCGGTGCAAAAAATTAATAATAGCATTTTTATAGTTATANAAATCCCGTACCAACTACGTTAATATTACTGTAACCCGCGGTGCAAAAAATTAATAATAGCATTTTTATAGTTATCATTTTTTTGAAATGGTTCTTTTCTAATTTTCTGAAATCTGAGCTTACTGAAGTTAGCAGCGGTGATATGAAAAACGCAGTTGAATTTTCCAAAGTCTTGCACAGCCCACAAAAGTCTAGTAATTGAAAATATAATAATTTGGTCAAAGTTAAGCACCCATACAGATATAAGATCAACGCTTGCACGTGATAATATCGTACTGTAATTGGTGGTTCATATGTCGATGTAAAGCAATTAGCAATCATTAATTTTATATTAATTAAATTATCTTTAACACATGCTGAAATTATTGGAAGTAGTGTATTCGTGACACCTAATTTACGATCAGTCGACAATTCCTAATATAAAAAATATCAAATAGTTTCATTACTGTGTTATAAATAACAAAGTCTTTCGCGATAAATTCTTACTTACAGCCCAGCTTGTTAAGACTTCTCAGGCAATTGCACACAAAATGTTGTGCATAAATATTTTCTCCTAATGTCGTAGTTTACTTAAGAAAATATTTTCTAAAGTTTTCTGTTTGCTTCTTGCTTGCATTTTTCTGTTCGCATGTCACTGAACTTAGGCGAAATAGCATGCGGGTGGTCATCTTAATCGTCGTAATCAAAGTAGATTTATATAAACGGATTTATGCATGCTTAATTAGGCAAATACGTTCATTATAACTCTCGAATCACGTATTTGGGGAATATTTGTAATTGTTCCTAAATAAAAATATCCGAAATTCTTGTATACTGTGTATGATTTGATAAAAGGTTAGGTAAAGGTGACAGGACCTTCTATCAGAATAGAGTCCGGACAAATCGGCTATGGAAAAGGAACTTGCAGTCACCTAGAACTCAGCCTAATTGTTCGTGAACGCCGCCGTTTGTTGAAGATGAGCTGTGGTTCCGCTGAACGGACCAGCTCATTTTCGCGAACTGGTCAGCATATCACGAGACAGCATTGGTTTATTAAGCGCCCACCACCTTGGCACGTCTTCTAAGTTACCGTACACTAAAAAAGAATGTTTTAAAAAAAAATTCTAATCGTATTCTATATATTTTTTTTTAGAAAGAAACGCACGATTTGGGGGAAAAAATGTAAACTTACATGTCATCTTGCTCATAGCAGACATTATCACCCCCTCCTCTTTTACCCACAAACCCAAAAAAATAACGCGATTGTAATTTTGAAGCTGTTGTATCTTAAAAATAAAAATTGAATTAGAGTGGCTTCTAATGCACCGGACTTTACAGCACGTAGAAATGCAGAACTCATTAAAGTGTAGTACAAACTATTTACGTTGCATTTGAAAGAAGAATGTACGTATTTTAAAACACGGTAAAAATATCTCGCTAAATGTGCTTCCACATAATAATGGTATCTATTTCCATTATGAATACTTCTGACAGCACAGTCTGCAAGAAAACCTTTGTCAAATAGAGCAGTCGTAATAATTTCTATGGGTGCATTTAAGAAAATACTTGTACAAATGTTAAATTGATATTTATAAGAATACATTTTTTATGTACCTTAATTTCAGTTACAAAATTGCTAAATTTCGTACCTAATATTGACGCGCATAAAATATCTGTGAAGGTTAGTTCTAACCTGCAAATACATGCAACTAGAATAATTATTAGGATGGTCTTTCTTGATGAAGATTTTATTTGCAAAGTGTGCTTTATGAAGCTACCAGAATAGAAATACGCATAAATTCGATTTCAGAATTGACTGCTATTAAACCATTTTTAAAAAAATAAACATTTCAATAAACACACTGTAGCGAAATATTTTACAGTGTTACAAAACATAAGAATTTTTATTTAATATGCAACGTAAGTCGTACTTTTCAACGGTTCAAAGTGGGCGTGTACTAATTTTTTATGAGTTCTGGAAGCCGTGCAGTCTGGTAAAGTGCTCCATTGAAAGTCACTCTCCGCGTACTTCAAAGAATGGATTTATGCGACAGTTGTATAGATTTCTTCCAGTTTTTTCTCCCAACAGTTAAATATCAGATAAACCGCCTTATGTCAGACACTGAGAGAAACAAAACTTGGAAAGCATCAAAATTAATTTTGTTCATCTAACAAAATACATGTTTGAATAAACATTACCTCTGTTTTGGGCCAAAATAAACGACACTGCCAACGAAATATTTTGTTGAATCAACTATATATATTTGTTTGACCACTCATTTGATTGCCTTCGTTGAAAAATACAGCTCAAGAGTTTGTTTGTATGTTTTGTAAATATCAAAATAGTAACTGTGTTTATTAGTGCGTCAATTTATGCGTAAGAATGGCATTAAGATCCTAATAAACCAAGTTCAACACGAAACTTAAAAGTATAGCTGTAAAACGTGAAATATTTATATACGTACGTTTTACAGTATTTAAAATAAGTTTTTTTTTTTAAAGAAAACATGACAGTTATATTTGTACTTACTTTAGCTGAGGTTACTAGGGTGCAGTGCTTGAGCGCAGATGACCATGATTGAAATCTCCTTCGGGATCCTAATTTTTTTTTTTGTTAATCGGGTCTGTTTAATGCGCGTGGAGCGAAACAAATCTTTAGTTGCAACAACTAAATCTTTGTTTGGGCCAACCAAATAACACTANTAGCAACAACTAAATGTTTGTTTGGGCCAACCAAATAACAACTAAATGTTTCATTGACCCTATAGAAAAAAAGTAATTTGGTTGCGCCGAACAAAATATGATTGATTCAAAGAAACCTTTTTCTCAGTGAACGGCAACACGCTGACATGCCAAGAAGGGCCTTGCTTGTGAAGACGACGAGGCTAGTGATGTGCGTATCATTGTCGCCTTTACCGCCCCAGTGGTTGTGGGGCGCCAGTAACGCGAACGAGCTCCAGACAGACGAGCCCATAGATTAAAGATGAGATAGAATGTTTTTTCGTCTTCTACGCATGTTCCCACCATCGTCTAAAGAACTGCCAAAACAACTGTCAAATACACGCGTTCCAACAACGATGTTATGTTTACGTCCGCTTTTAACTTTAAATTTGCACTTTTGCTGAAAATGGTACTTCGCTTTACTTTATTACACACAATTGGCATTACAACTTAGTCAAAAGTAATATAATAGCATATCAAAGCTCTCATCTTAGTAAACGGTGTGCTAACCTTAGTGGAAGTAAGGTTTATTCTGCTCAGGTTAGGAACCTCAATGCTAAGAGTTTGGCAATTAAAAATTTTTCTCCTCCAGACAGCACTGGTGTTGCAAGTGCACTGGATTTGTATGTTAACAAATGGGATGCTCGCAATTTTCATAAAATAATATATTTGCGTACAAGTCTTCCGGTTTATAGCGAAAAGAATAAAATTTATTATTCACACTAGAGCGGAAATTTAACTAAATATGTGCACATGTTTTTTAATATACTGCTGTAAAACTTGATTTAGCAGAACGTTGAATTATACATGCACTTAATTCAAATGTGACAACAGAATCTAAAAATTCCTTTTCATGAGAGATACATTTATTTTGTTGTAATCTATGATTTATTACTTTAAAAACGTGCTTCTGAAAGCTTTATACCTGTCACAATTACATTTTTAATAGTTTAAAATTGTAAACACCATTGGAGGAGGTGTATTTACAAAACATAATTATTATTTTTTATTTTGGCAAAGGCCATTACAACGCACTTCGTTCCACAAACGAACTTTCGCAAATAAACAGAACTTCTCTACCTACCGCTATTTTAAAACTGGCCTCTTTAGAACATTAGCGCACCTTCCCTATGCTAGACTCTCTCCTTATGGATTCCCTTTTATTCCCAACCTGAGTATAATAAACCTCAGTCGAGTTCACGTGGTTTCGACAGTTGTGTAGTGAGTGTCGTGTTCCTGCTCAGCTTGCACGCGCACTCCACCATTCTCCCCTACTAGCGGGCGGGCGCCTTGCGGGACCGCCGCTAGGAACGCTGGCGCGGCCGCAGAGAGGCAGGCGCTCAGGCGGCGGCGAGACGGCCGACACCAGGTAGCAGCAGCAGCAGTGGTAGTAGTGCGGCGGTCGGCCGCGCGGAGCGCTGCGNTAGGCGCGCACGTTCGACAGCGTCTTGGCTATGGTGCGTAGGAGCAGAGCCGCCTCCTCGCTGCACCGACGCCGCCCCGCCTCGTACACGCAGCCCGCGAACGTGTACTGCGCGCTGCAAACATACACGCACCCTACTAATCACGACCTGCCTCTGTAAAGGCTGTTCACGGTAAAGTGAGCTCTTTTGGAATCAACATCCCCCTACCAACGTATATTTTAACAGACACTGACTGTCACGCGCCCAGTTATGCTGGTAAGGGCGGAGAGAAAGTAGTTCCACGTGTTCACGTTAAATTACAAGTGTTCACTAAAGATTTGTGAATACTAAAATATTTAATTCCACTCTCTTTTTTTAAATGCATGTAAGTGTAACAATAAAAGCATTTGTNGATTTGTGAATACTAAAATATTTAATTCCACTCTCTTTTTTTAAATGCATGTAAGTGTAACAATAAAAGCATTTGCAAAAAATATTTTATATTCTAAAAATTATGTCCTTGACCGACGCACGAATTTATTGTTCAGGCCCATGGTAACTTAANAAAAAATATTTTATATTCTAAAAATTATGTCCTTGACCGACGCACGAATTTATTGTTCAGGCCCATGGTAACTTAATTATACATATACACGTAGATCTTAAGCAGGGCTTTCAAAAGTGCTCCGTTTACCGCGAACAGCCTATAAATTAGGATTCTTTGTCACCAAAAAAGTCATTATTGTATACATGTACAAAACTCCATTCAAAATGTAAAAAATCGCTTCCAAGTACTCTTTCCTAACATAAAAAATGTTTAGATCGCATAGTTTTTGCGTCATGGCACGACAAATTGACAATAAAATTTTAGTGTTTTTGAAATGTGCAAATAAAATAAACTAAATCATTTACGGAAAGTTTAACAAGGGCCACTGAAAGATCACACTTAATTCTTTTTAAGGATTGCTTTAAAAAAAAAACTTATCATAGAATGCTACGAGCTAAAAATATACAAAATCACCTTACTTTAAGCCATTTTTCAAAATGGCGAAAACATCTCATGTCGTGACTTTAATGAACCCTTGAAGTAACTCGCGGTATCTCATTTTAATATGAATCATCTCATTTCGTTGAGTTCATATGTATTATTTGTATATCACAGAAACATAAAAATTGCGATTTATATAGGCCATTGTGTAAAAAATATGCAGTTTAAATGTTTTAGTGGGAGGAAATATTTGTCGTAAATAATTTCCACAAGTTGAACAGCAATTTTTATAAATATAACACAAAGAATTTTTCGGTGATCAGCAACCTAAGTGCTTGCAATATGTTCGTAGCTTACTTTGACTCTTCTCGCTGTTTGCTTGACCACTAAATTTAAGGATCCCGCCTATCTGGTGCTTGAACTGCTTAACAGAGTGTTAGAAATTGTCGTTTTATCTGAGAAACTATTAAGNAGGATCCCGCCTATCTGGTGCTTGAACTGCTTAACAGAGTGTTAGAAATTGTCGTTTTATCTGAGAAACTATTAAGCATGCGTCCAATGTGCTGATCTACGAAAATAATACACACACCGGACAAGGGCTGTTGAGTGCTTTCAAGACATCACGCACATTATAAACAACATTTTTGCGTACTCCAAACTGGCTAAAAAGTGCTTTTTAAAGAGCTGTATCTCAAATATATACAAACTTTTCAAGTGCTCTGCATTAACCCTTCCTACAGACTTTCCAAAAATAAAACTATAGTGTCACCGCTGAAAATNAAACTTTTCAAGTGCTCTGCATTAACCCTTCCTACAGACTTTCCAAAAATAAAACTATAGTGTCACCGCTGAAAATCTCGCAGGTACACGCAGTGCGAAGAGAACACTGCACGTCAGTTCAGAACCTTGCGCTTAGTGTCGATGGAGTACTTGATGGGTGAGGAATTTTGGCCCTTATAGCCCCTGTGCCTCTCAGCCTCATAAACGAAAAACCGCTCCAGGTAGGCGGGGTCTTAAAGGAAAATGATTAGTAGGGTAAGGAATAAACGCGAAGTGGGAAAATATAATTTATTCAGAACGGAGAGAAAAATGATACGGCACAAATCTTTACTTACAGACACACACTCCGTGTGAGTTATGTAGTCGTCGAGCATCAAGCAAAGTAATGCGGAAAATATACACACCTCAAAAAATTTTTTTACACCAACTGGATTATTAAATTAGTAGGGTGTTCACAGGTCCAAGTGAAAGTTTCGGACGAAATTACACTGTACATAATACTGCACCTGTTATTCTGATTATTCTTTCTGTAATTTGCGTACTGTCCCAGCGAACTTCCTACACGAGCAATCACATTGCAGGTGGTGAAAAAAACATGTTTGAAGTTGCGCCGCCTAGCGCCGCGAACGTCATGGTTTGAAGCGCCATCTATAACTGTGGTCGGCAGCGCACTAGTGCGCGCGCTTGATTTCCTCTACTTCGTCCTCTTAGCCACCGCACTCCTTTGGTTTCTCCTACTCCCTCGCGTGCGTCTTAAATCTTATTGGCCGCTGATAATAATTTATAGCCTGGCACGGGACATAGCACCTTGCTACACCAACCACACTGGTTAACCATAGTTTCAACCAGGGCTGGCACAACAGTCCTGGTACATAGGATACCAGAAAAGTGTACTAACAACATTCAACTTTTTTTCACAAACGCCACACGACGATGAAATGGCCGGAGTTTAAGAGCGAGACCGGACCCTGACTTGCATCACCGTAAGGGCTGCTGACGAACAAGCTGTGTTGTCGACGAGCAGCGACTCGGGTTGTGCGGACTCACCGACGCACTACACGCGAGTTTAACTAGACACTTGCAAACATCACTACAACATGTTCTACAGACATCACGACGCCACAACACGCCAGTCGGGAGACTGGTGGGGAGCTTCACTGCCTCGCCGATAACTCCTACACGTAAATTCACAATGGTAGCAGCGTTGGTTAACAGCTATAAATACCGGCCCGGAGACCAGCTAAAACATTTACACACAGCAGCCCGCCTCCGGCTCAATGATATGACCCAAGTCTGTCGGGCTGCATTTTTGTTGCAAACCCACTTAACGAGTTGAGGGAACTTCGGTTCCTGGTCTCGTGACAGTACGGCCTTCCTGGGCGGCAGGTAGATGGGGGGGNGGGGGGGGGGCATATGAGAGATCGGCGGAGCACCTCGCTACCACGCTACCACTGGCACTACTTCATCTGCTTCTGCTCCTACGTCTATGGCCGCCTTGTGCTCGACCAGCAACTCTGGGTCATATTACCATGCTGCCAATTCAGTAATCGGGGCGTCGAAATGTGACAGGGCGATGGGACACCTGCTTGAACGGTGAGTCGTGAACTTGCGGAAGTTTTTTGCGGTAAGTTCTTTAATGTATTGTAATTAAATATGAGGCATAGCCTGTGTGTTCTTGAGCGCGCAAGAGTTTGCTTACTATTTCCAAATTCTGGTTTCGGTTGCCCTTCAAAATCTATGTTTGGATTAACTATAGTTCGTGACAACTGCTTCGTTTCATGGCTTTAATGTGTCGTGCATGTCCCTCCGCCCGTCAAATATCTTTAAAAATTCCTGTTTTCNACTGCTTCGTTTCATGGCTTTAATGTGTCGTGCATGTCCCTCCGCCCGTCAAATATCTTTAAAAATTCCTGTTTTCACGGACGCGCATTCATTCCCGAGTCACTTGTGGACGTTTTAAATGTTTGTAATTCTTGCTTAATTTTTAACGGCGAGAGCTTTGGTAGGGTCTTCTAATCGCCTCTCATCGTATTTGGTTTTCAATTTTTTTTAATATTTTTTTAATATTTTTAGTGAACGAGCGCTTTGTTTCGAAGTCAGTGTGATTGCCCCTCTTCCCAGAAAATGAATGTTACTTCAATTTTTAATATCTATATTTAATTTCACAGAATATTTCCTAAGCACTTGAATTTTTTTAATGCTCTTTCTGTTAACAGAATCCGTGTCAAATGTAGTTAACGAGTTAAATGTTCACCTTTGCAATATTTTGTAAGCTTAATGAATACAAGGAGTAATAATTGTANAAATGTAGTTAACGAGTTAAATGTTCACCTTTGCAATATTTTGTAAGCTTAATGAATACAAGGAGTAATAATTGTAATTCTTTGTGTTAATTATTATTTGTGTTGGCACACAGTGTGTATAAATAGAAAAAAAAACGAAATCGAGGGAATGGAAATTAACAGACACGAAAAAACTACAACCCTGGTACTCTACATAACGCAAGCCGAGAAAATCAAATGAAAGAATCAAAGAACTGTTTATAAACTAATTATAATATTACATAAATCATGATACATATTTGATAACGTAGTTAGAGGATATTGTTTAATAACTTTGCCAACAGTTTTGTAATTATTTATTTAGTTGGAGATATTTCCTTTATCCTTGGTTCAATTCAGTGGGGTTTATGGGCATCCGAAGAAGTCCAGTTAAATTCTGCATTTGCATCAAATCTTTTTGCTTCGTCTGCACATAGAAAGCGATTAATATACAGCCTGGCCGGGAGAATTCATACATTGAATTACGGACCCACTGTATAGAATATTTTCTGAGAAACGAATGCCTGGCGTGAGAAAGATAGTGATTAACACGTCTATAACTCATGTTATATCGCTTATATAAATAACAGTGCCATAAATTTACATAATCATAATAAATTGAAAAAAAAGGCCTGGCATCTTTTTTTAATGCAATAAATCGTGTCGGTCAAGTGCGAATAATTTATTTTTAAAATTACATTGGTGTCAGTGTAACATAAGTCACATTTTGAAAATTAAAATACAGAAAAGGTGGTATAATAAAGCCAGAATAGCATCCTTTACCTTAAGAAATAATGCCATATCAATTTATTATTCCCCTAAATCCTATTGCAGTAGATATGAAACATTATTGGCAGTCACTGCCCTCTTCATTGTTCTCCTAACTGAAATATTTTTACTTTACTCATACAACAAACAGTATGTAAACCTAAACGTGCGTTCTAAATAAAATCTACTAATTGAAATAGTAAAACGTTCAAACATTAAGTGTAGTTTCAGATCTTCTGTCCTGAAAACAAGCTCATGTAACAAAAGCTACAAGTTTTTGCCTAAGGTCAGTAGCCGCTTATGAGAGCTGCTTCAGATTTCAATCTTATACACGTAAATAGCACTATAATTATAACGGGAACTATTCAACGCCATTTTAATGTTTAAATCATCTGAACTGTATGAGCGAAGTGGCTGAATGTACCTGGCACAATTTTGTCTTCGAAATTTGTGGAGGACACAGTGTCTCTCAAGATTTCATTATTTGCCATCACAATTATTTCAAACAAAGAAAAATACGAAAACTTTTACAACTCATTTCGCAATTCTCATAATGCAATCAGTGCTGACGATATAGGCCAAGTCATTTACTGAAGTGCAGCAACACGCAGTCTACAAGTTGCGGTATAGAATGTTCATAAAGTAGGTCAGTTACGCCTAGCTGAGAAAGATTGAAATTTTTATCAAATTTTTAATCATAAATATTAGCCACGAGTTGGGATTTAAATAATTGCGTAAACGACCCAACCATTTAATAAAACCGAAATAACTATTTAAAATTTTTAAGCTATAACAATAAATTTTTAATGGTAACTTAATGTTTTTATTAATTTAAAAAAAGTTTTAAAATTGTAAATTGTATTTTGTATTTAAATTCATATTTTTTGCTAATTTTACTTGAAATTTATGTTTATATTTTTTGTCCTGTTGTACCTAGCGTAATCTTGGCGGCGACGGAAAGTGATTGTGCCTTTGCGGCACTTTGGTAGGTTTGTGACTTTTCCGTAAGGACTACTTCATGGCATACACTATATAGGCAACACGAACTAACAGTCCTTTCATTGGAAAATTATGGATAAGTCTTCCTACAGCCCCATCCCAGTTTTTAATTTTTTTATCATAAAAAAGCAATTTTTGTGTAAAGCGGTTTTGGGATTATTAAACTCTACAAGATGCAGTCCGATATTGTTTGGAACGTCAAGATTGTGATTCCTACAGAGAAGATCTTAAAACTCGAACAACTCTTGACCACGTATATAAATCTCCTAGCAGTCTGTACAGAAGTAGAAATAGATGTTCAGTTCAACACTTAAAATGCCAGTTGTGCCTACGTTACAACAAAAACTTACTTATGATCCACCGTCGTAAATTTATTGCGGAAAAATTTGTATGAAAATTTTGCTTGGCTGAGACATTGGGAGCAGCTATGCAGTATGGAAACAATTGGCATTTTTCTGTTTCCTGTGTCACTCTTTCAAAATGTGCCTAGATATAATTTCTCATGCAAAATTTAACCAACTCCTATCCATAACGTACTGCCGTCTACGTGATCAAACTACCAGTTACAGAATCCCTGTTGCAGTATTTTTCTGTGTGGAACCAACTAAATATATTTTTACGTGTTAGAATTGTTTAACTAAAGAAGTTGGAATGCCCTTTCTCATTAATAAAATAATAATTTGTTGCATTTATTAATTTTATTATTATTGGTTGTGTTTCCCAAATAACAACGTGGAAATGTCTTAAAAGTTATAGCGAGGTTACTACACTTATATGGATTGAAAACTTCACTACTACCAACTACATAGCATAAAACAATTAGTAAGTTAAGGAGGAAACAACTGAACACACAGCACATTCGTAAACTATTATCGCTACCAAAATTTAATAATACATCTTATTCCAAGTGATGTATAACTGTTTAAAAAAAAAATTCTTCAGACCTAAAGTTTGAGGTTGATGATAGGATTAACGACGGACTTTTTTCCCACCTTAGAATATTTTTTCTGAAATATTGGTATATAAATTTATTTCGTGATTTTAACATTCTGATTTTATCATCACTTCTACGTTTATTACTGATTCCGTTAAAATATTATAAAAATAACAACTTTCGTTTGTGTTCGATATACTTTGTGAGTGACTAAATGAAACCATTGCTTTGTGTACTTAGTATATTAGTATTTCTGTTATGTTAAACATTCTTTAATTTCTAGTGTGCCAAATAATAAATTATATATATGTATTTATATATAGTTGTTTAAGTTATCTGAATGTTGCCTCTTTTGCCTTCCATGCCAACAAGATGAATGAGAACTAATTACCAGTGACGATTTCTTACAAACATTTTATGGAACCAACTCCAAAATAAGAGTCCTCCATACAGTGTAAGACAAAACTGGCAAAACTTGTAGCACGGCTCTGAAAGGACATTAAAAAATGCATGTATTACCATAACTACTTTTGGAATATAATATAAGACTTTTACCTGTAACCTTGTGCTAAAACAGTTACAGAATATTTAATGACTTTTGAAGTTCGCTTCATAATATGAACATTTATTCGGGGCAACTTCGCACCAGCTTGGGCAACTGTGAACGACCTGCTTAATTCAATTTCAAACGAAGGTAAGGACATTATGTGCACTTTACTGTGTTATTTAAGATTTGACTTGTTAACTGGGGAGTTAAACATCAAGGTGGGGGTTTAGAACTTATAATTTAAATGAAAATATGTGGTACAAAGTTACACTGAACTGGCGCAGAGTTGCCCGACATGACAGAACATCCTTCCACACCACAGCCACTGCGCACTGGCGTTATACACTGAAGAGCCAAAAAAAAACTGGTATGGGCGTGCGTATGCAAATAACAGAGGTATGGAACCAATCAGAGCAACGCGATGCGGTCGGCAGCTAGATCGGTTACTGCTGCTACAATGGCAGGTTATCAAGATTTAAGTGAGTTTGAACTTGGTGTTATAGTCGGCGCACGAGAGACGGGACACAGCATCTCCGAGGTAGCGATAACATTTGGATGATCTCGTACTACCATTAAACGAGTTTACCGTGAATATCGGGACTCCGGTAAAACATCACATCTTCGACATCGCTGCGGCCGGGAAAAAAGATCGCGAGAGAACGAGGACAAACGACGACTGACGAGAATCATTAAACGTGACAGACGTGCAACCCTTTCTCGAATTGGCGCAGATTGGATTTGTGGACTGCCCTGCAGGATTCATGGTGTGAATTGCCTCCTGCATACCTTCAAACTTTAATCGAGTCCATGCCACGTCGTCTCGCGGCACTTCTGCGTGCTCGGGATGGGGGGCCCTACACGATGTTAGGCAGGTGTACCAGTTTTTTTGGCTCTTCAGTGTACGTGGTTGGCAAACGAGGAGTGGACACTGACCAGCAGACCTCGACGCCTCTGGTGTAGGCGGGCATGAGGGCGGTGTGCCCCACGCGCTGCATGAAGTTGTCGGCACACTTGTCCCAATCTCGCGCCACCGTCTTGTAGCAGGACGCGTACTTCAGGTAGTCTGCAACACCACACCACGACCACCTTCACTCCGCGTGCAATCCACTACCGGACCTCTCACTCACACATCTACAACTGTTAACAGAAAACAGCATGTCGCATTATTCGGGCACTGACAAATTTTAATTTCGTTCCATTTCGTTTACCACATTGCATCTCGGAGCCCGTCTTGGTAGGTCACTGACGTCAATTACATACACAGATAATAAACACAAGTGACAATCCTCAACCCTCATTCCAGTATCTTTGTCCCTAAAACTACCAATTTATACTACTAACACTAATTTTTAAAAAATCCTTCTCTCAAGTATAAAACATTATATAATTCAATTTCCATATTCCTTATAAGTTTTATATGCAAGTTTCTGGTTTATAATTGAGTATTTTAAGCTATTGTATTATTTTATGTTCTTAAAATAACGCGTGGCTTTACTAAAATTAAGTATAAGTAAGTAAAGGCATTTCAGCTGTAAATTTGTCATTTCAAATGAAACTATAGATACAAACATCTATTTTACTAGTTTTCATAGCAATGCAACATTTTTTAAATTTGAAATACAGGATTTATTATTTTTCAAGTATTTGACTTTACCTATAATTTGTTTCTAAAAATGCTGGTAAAAACTGCGCCAAGCTCAATATATTTGCCTGAGGTTAGGAAAAATATAATTTTTTTTTTGCCACAGTAATATTTGTTTGAAATAAATTTTCATTTTAATAAATGGCAAAATAATTCAAAACACTTAGCTGTAGATCTTCGTAATATTACTCAAAAATCACAAATACAAATTTAAAAATAGCTACATAAACACCAAAGTTTACTGCGCTGTAAATACGCCGTTTCCATTTACAATTTAAAGAAACTATAACAAGAACGAAGTTTGTTTTCGAAGTATTGACTAGTGCTGTCTTCTTTTATCGTAACAATATGTATTCTGGTGTGGCCTAAATGAGCGCGCACTTGACCTGCTAGCATTTTCTATTTATTTGAGCTCTGGAATAAGATATACCATTAAAGGCTTTTGTTACTATCAGTTACCACAATTTTCAACAAAATAAAAATATAATTGAATAACGTTTTATAACTCGTACCGGTAGCTTCTGACTAACAGGCTAATGCCCGAAATCGCAATATTTAGTAAGAAAAAAATTGCCTTATATGTATGGAGTAAAAGCTTACAATACAGTCTGACATTAGCTGAACACTGTTGCGAGTATTTACACCTGACGGTAGACGGGGCCGCGGTAGTGTAATGGCCAGACTACCTGCCTTCCACCAAAGCGAATCGCGGGCGGGGTCGCTCCCAGATTTTCGCACGTGGAATCGTGCCGGACCATGCCCCTGGTCGGCGAGTTTTTCTCGGGTATCTCCCGTTTACCGCGCCCTTGCATTCCAGTACTGCTCCATTCTCACCTCGCCTCTCCCTCATCGGCTCACAAGATCTCGATGTTAAGAGCTCTTCAAGCTTCGTTTTTTTCTCAGCTTATGTTTAGCTGCTCAGAGCTCGCGGCAGGGTCGATTATATAGGATTTTAAACTTATAAAATAAATAACGCAGTTAGAGACACGTTTGTTCCAGCCAACAAAATACTTTTTTGTATAGGGTTAAAAATATATCTAGTTGCCCCCATAACATATTTTGGTGAGTAAAAAAACTAGGAAAGCAACGAAAATCAATTTTGTTCATTTAACAAAATGCACGCTTTAATGAACAAAACCTCTGTGTTTGGCAAAAAGAAATAAGACTCTCGCCAAAATATTAAGTTGGATCAAATGTAGTTATATACTTCTTAGGCCATTAATTTAACTGCCTCCGTTCGAAAGTACAGCTCGGAAGTTTGATTCCACTTTTTGTGACGATCAGGATATTATTTAACAGCGTTTGTTAGTGCATATTTCGATGCTTAATAGTCGTTTAAAAAACATCCTAATAAAACCAATTCGAAAGAAAACTAAACAGTAAAGTTGTAAAAATTGAAATATTTATTTGCACACCTTGGCCAGTATTTTTAATGTATACATTTAAAAAATTCCAATTTCGTCAGTGGTGACTTGATCTGGGGTTACTGAGGCGTAGCGCTTGGGCGAGAATGATCGAGTTTCAAATCTCGGTCGGGCTTCTAATTTCTTTATGTTAACCGAAACTATATCGTGTACGCGGAGCAAAACAAATATTTAGTTGCACCAACCAAATCTTTGGGTTTGGGGCAATCAAATAACAACGACAATGAAATTCGTTTTCAACAAGAAAACATTTTACTGCCCCTATACGAACAATAAATTTGGTTGCGACAAACAAACTTTGTTTTATTCAACAAAACCTACATTTTAGCGCGGTGTCTGAATTCGTGATCTATAACTAAACGGTGATTTTAATGTTAAATGGCTTGATAACAAAGTTGTCAAAATTGGCTAGTGTTAATATTTTTTTTTTCATCCGGCTAGTTACCAAATAAAGTTTTGTGCACGTCAGAGAGCATACACGTACTTTCAAACCTACCTAGTTCAGTGATAAAGTTGTGATATGCGTGTTCTTTTTTACGGAGGTGTAAATAGCCTTATGTCAACATGTGTCGTATTTGTTGGACGATGAAGTGAAGTTCTTACGAATTGGCAGTTCCGGAATCTTTACGTCGGTTATGTGTGTCAATGCGAGTGTTGGACGTACGAAGTTTGTTTCTAGCTGTGAATGGAGTTTATGCCTGCTAATTAATTTAAATACCACTGCTTATACATAAAAACTTTGTAACTTTCCTCTAGATGTTTGAAGTACACTTACGTAACTTGCTTAGACGTTTCAGTTAGTTAAAAGTTTTTTCTTAAATCAAAAGAAATTTCTCAAAAGTGCTAAAACCCAGTCACGAAGGAGAAAAAAAAACCCATGCGTGCTATTTTTTTTTCTTCTAACCTACTCTAAAACTAAGTGTTATATGTTAGTCCGCAGTAGGAACGGGATTATTACGTTTCAGGGCTAAACCCTTACGCACACAAGGGAAGGAAAAACATGCAAGGAGACGTGCATCGCGGCAAAGAGGGATTGGGTTTCCCATGGCCGAGTTTGGCCATGAAAAACCTCCCTAATGTTAAACTATATCTAGAAGAGAAAGGGAAAAACCGTCACAGAAACCGTGAAAACCCTTTCGACAGGAAAAAATTAAAAATTGTTACATGCATTATGAGAAAATGCTACAGGAGAAAGATAGGTGGGTAGAATGCTCTTTATTAATGGGAGAGGAGAAACTAGTAGAGAGGTGGTTGGCATGCGTGCTAAACTGTTTGAGGGAAATGAAAGTTACACGTTTTGTGCGCGTATGCGATTGCCACGAGGTCGTTGACGATGTTAGCTAGCGGCTTGTTTGTCGCCGCTGAAGTTACTTCACAAAATAAGCAACACGATTTGTGTGCTCCCTGTTGCTGTTTTTACGTTGTACTGGATGCTCGTCAGTATTAATGTTTGTTCTGTTGAAGCTCGCCGTACCATTGAAGTAACGTGATATCTATACTGTTCTCCCTGACCTACCCAGTTAAATAGCAAACAGCAAAATTTGCGTGCTGCAATATTTCGTGAATTGAACCCAATCGAACCGTTATCAATACAGACGCCGTTGAAAGTAATAAAACTCTCATAATCACTGTAAAAAATTGTGAACATTAATAATGTTGCGCTTTTTGAAGTATGCCAGCATTGTTGGGACAGCCGAATATTGTAAACAAAGCATTTGGCAATTGAAATGTTAGACATTATATTATTATTTTGTTTTGTTTACATGCAGCGGACGGATACGCTATCGTTATGTGGAAAGTAGAACTTAAGCAGAGCTTCATAAAAGTGTGAAGTAACCGTGAATTGACTATGCTAATTATGAGAGGAAATATTTGACCATAGTGATGGGTTCCTGCCGAGCTATTTCTACCGACGTAAATTTTTATATGTTATGGTCTATTAACAAAGTATCTTCACACTTGTTGAATCAAACATTTAAAAAATACCCCCTGTAGACGTTTACGATTATTTCCTAAATATGTCATGTATCACAAGCATTTTATGTTTTTATTCACATAAAAGCATTTTAATTATTATTAATTCTGTTACAAGTCGCCGAGGGGGGAGGGGGGCGTATCAGATATCCGAGTTCGTGAGGAATGGAGGTCTTAATAAAAATAGAATAACTAAATTTTATTTGTAATTTATTCACAAATCTATTATTTAAAACATTATATTATCTAGCTCCACTATTATTCTTTTTATTTCTCAGTGAGAGCAATATTTTATGTCCATCTCAACTTTAATTAAAAAGCTTCTCAATGTCTCTGTTTGGTTATACACAATTAACTCGCATTCACCATTAACACATGCTCAGTCTGTCAGTCACCGTCTTTTGAATGTCTTCTACACTCACGCATCCAGTCTTACAGTCCAGCCTGCCAGTCGCACTCTTCACCGCGCCGATGCTCGCAGTAGCAGACTTCATTCCCGCTGGTCACTTCCGGCGCCACTCGCTGCTCCCCTGGCTCGTCGCGCCCGGGCTCCTGACCCTCACAAACTCCCGGCTTGGTGGCCCATCGCGCTTAAACAACATCTCCGGCCCTGGTCTGGAAGGTTCGCCACACCCCGAGTCACGCTGAGAAGAACTAGGTCATTAACCAGAATACTCCTCCAGATAAACGCAGAAATTCAACCAGCTGGATGTAGGGATCGCGTGAGTCATGAATGGCTTATCGTGGCAGTACGCTGCTCGTAACAAGATACGCTCTCCTTGAATTAAGCCCTATGGCTCGCCTGACCTTCAAACATTTCTCTCCGTTCTCGCAAACAGGACGGGGCAACGAGAGCGAAGAAAGCGTGCGGCACGTAACAATATGAACATAAACAGAAAGAAAGTAAATATGTGGGCAATGCCTGGTAAGTTCCGATGCAAAATTTCAAAGTGAATGCGCACAAATGCGGCGTGCTGTGTCTTTGGTGTTCCGCCCTCCCCTTCATTTAGTTAAGCTTTGTTTGCATAAGGCGGAGGAATAGCCGTGAAAGCAGAACTTAAGCAGGGCTTCAGAATATTACGATGTAATCATAAATTGACTTTGTCGCGGGACGCAATATATTATGCGAAAAAAAATTGCACCAATATCGTAAAATAGTTGTTCACAATGTTGGAACGATCCGTTACCTGGGATTTTTTGTTGTAGTTTTTTTCTGTGTTGGCTTCCAAAAATCTGCAGAATTCAAATTACGTATTTGGAATTAATTTCCGTCCTACGACTTCTTAAGGACTTGGTCGCGGTCTGTAAAAAGAAACCATCCCAGCATTCGCCTGGAGCGATTTCGGGAAACCATAAAAAAGCCAAAATCAGGATGATCGAACCACGGGACTCAAACCCATGTTCTCTGAAATGCGAGTTCGATAGTTCATCACTGCGTCCTTTCGCTCGGTGATGGTAAACAAGTGACACTAGATTATGCGTCCGCAAAACGCATTTAATTGTCGTATTTTTTGTTACCGTTGTATTGTATTTTCGGCAACAGGGTGGGTCGTTTCTGGGACAATTTCCACAAGGTTATCTTTACGGTATACAAACCTTACGATAAGTGTTCGGTGAAAGAGCAACATCTAGATCCTCCTTATCCTCTTCCTTGAGCCAATTCCCACGAAATTTGACAGGCGTGAACGTCAAATTTCCGAGGATTAGTTAATAAAGGTTAATTAACCTAGCATACACTAGATACCACTCTTGTTAGCGTTACTAATTTCGATATGTTTATAAAGCACTGTTAATAATTTTATAGTTATATTTTTCTTATTCTGAGATTTTTATAAAGCGAAAACGATAGATATCCTGACCTGGAATGGTTTTTTTTTAATAAGTGCCAGTAATTACAATGCTAGTTATGTTGCATTTACGCAAACAATGGTGCGAGGATGAAATTAAGTTTGTTTTTCCATACTGTAAACTTTGATTCCTTACGAATCTTAAATTGTTCCATGGAATCCAAACTTCGTTGATTGTTTGTTTTCACTCGCACTGTTTTACCTTTTAGTTTTGCACCTAAATTGGTTTTTAAAACGAATGAACGCGATGGTTTTGGTCGGCGCAAGTAGCAGTCGAAAATATGAAAATGAAAAACAAATATGTACTCAAGTAGGAAGGGCTTAGCATCACGTCGACAGTTAGCTTGTTACATACAGGGCAAGTTTTATCAGACGAGAAACTGGTCAATTTTGAATATAAAGTTCTGATCAACTGAAATATCTGCAGTCTCTGAGATTTCTACAAAAACGTTTTAACNTGGTCAATTTTGAATATAAAGTTCTGATCAACTGAAATATCTGCAGTCTCTGAGATTTCTACAAAAACGTTTTAACAAAATATTTTCTAAATTTAACTAAGTAAGAAATTTTCATTTAAATTTTTATATATTCCTGGTGGGTTGGTTTCTTTAAATTATAAATTTCCCTTTGTTATTTTCCAATAAATTAATGAAAATGCGTGATTGCTGATGATTTTTAGGAATTCTGTTAAATTTCATACATATTTGTGTAATTTTCGACAAGAGGTGGATTTGAGAAGTTGGTATAAAAATGACGATTCTGGTGTGCTTTTCAACCAAAAACAACGAAATGTTTCTGAAAAGGTGAGTAATGACGAGCAATTTTGGGAAATGAGGAGTTTT
The DNA here is from genome assembly GCA_002778355.1 of Clitarchus hookeri. Taxonomy (NCBI): domain Eukaryota; kingdom Metazoa; phylum Arthropoda; class Insecta; order Phasmatodea; family Phasmatidae; genus Clitarchus; species Clitarchus hookeri. The sequence continues at coordinate 1,461,474 of NQII01000045.1, forward strand.
GATTNTTCAACCAAAAACAACGAAATGTTTCTGAAAAGGTGAGTAATGACGAGCAATTTTGGGAAATGAGGAGTTTTGATTGCGCGCTAGATTACCCATTTTATATCTACTCTTTGGGTATATATGAAATTAGAATTTTTTTTTTAGTTTTTAATATAATAGTTCTAGCCGAATACACGACAATCAAAAACAGGGTTGAAATGGTGGCATGGCCTGTGTTAAATACCCATCCCTGTTTTTGCCTGTAGTGATGTTGAAATGCCGAAACGCACTTGGAAGTTACCCCCTATGGTCGTACAAAATGAAAGTCCGGTGGGCTGCCAGAGATGCACCACATANCGAAACGCACTTGGAAGTTACCCCCTATGGTCGTACAAAATGAAAGTCCGGTGGGCTGCCAGAGATGCACCACATACATAGCTCGATGAGTACTTAATCACGTGGAGTGTGGAACGGTTCTAATGGGATATGCACGTATGGGTTAGCATCAAGTTCTAAACGTCTGTGGGTAACACCAAACAATAGGTTGGCTTTGGGATTGTCGTTNGAAACGCACTTGGAAGTTACCCCCTATGGTCGTACAAAATGAAAGTCCGGTGGGCTGCCAGAGATGCACCACATAGCTCGATGAGTACTTAATCACGTGGAGTGTGGAACGGTTCTGATGGGATACGCACGTATGGGTTAGCATCAAGTTCTAAACGTCTGTGGGTAACACCAAACAATAGGTTGGCTTTGGGATTGTCGTTNGCACGTATGGGTTAGCATCAAGTTCTAAACGTCTGTGGGTAACACCAAACAATAGGTTGGCTTTGGGATTGTCGTTGTATAGTATCAAGCAGCATGTTCACTGTGAAGTCCTGTTTATATTTCCCACAAATGTCTGGAATTTGTTTAGCTTAGGTTTGGTCATCATTCTGTTCAGAATGAGAGAGTAAACATCCCCAAATAATTGATGGATGTCAGCTGTTTTATTATTGTGTCATATATAGTTTTATCAAATATCTTAAAAGCAAGAAATTTGCAAATTTTTTTTGTTTAGATTTTTTAATTTTAATTTTAATGGACTTTATGTGTATATATTATACGTGGCTAAATAATTTACAGAACGAATTAATAGTTTCACTCTTACTATCGAGTTATATTCTGAGCATGCGTGAAATTGGAAAACTTGTTTTTTTTTTTTTTGTTATTACAAGTAATTAAATAATTTCGTACCTTTTAACTAGCTATAACTCTTAAAGGATAAATACAGCGTATGTTAAGTTCTCAAATAAAGGCAGTCAATGTAACTTTAAGAATAATTCAATAAAAGATGCAACAATACATTTCTGGAGAACATATTACGCCAGCTAGCTCTGCGGTACAAATCGCGAAGATACCTGTTTAATTAAGGGATTTCAGATTTTAATACGAGAATCTATAGTTTTGTTTATTTCGCCAGGACTTTCTTTTTCAGGATATGTATTCGTCCGACTTTTTTCCGGTTTTTGGGCCAAGATGCTTCATGATGGTGACGCTGTCATTGGTTAAATCACTGGCGTAGAATTATCGTACTTCTGTGTCTTCCCTTCATGCAATTAAACCTGCAAATATATTCTAGTACTGTTTACCGTACTGGCTCAAGGATATCATTTCTTTTATTCCACTCGCAGTAGTAGTAAGTAATTGAAACATATTTTACCTTACAAGGCCCAACTATAACACGTAGTTTCGAATAGCAAAATAAATGTCAGCTAGAATTCTTCTTTTTAGTATGTCTACATTAGTGGATGAGCATGAATATAAAAGTTACTTAACTTTCGTATCCACCAGAATAATGTATTAAGTAGGTAGAACTTAATGCGATGCAAAAGTTTCATACGTTATTAGGCAACAGTTATTTTAACTGACAGTACTAAAATATTTGAAGCATTGTATGTTAGATTATCGTATTCATGTGGCGGGAAGCTCGTATAGTGAATTTAAATCTTTGTAACTTGGAAAGATTTTTATCGTCTCATTTTATGACGAAAAGGGTAATCGAGGAACGGTTTATATACTGTACCTATCTAAACTTACATCCTGAGCCATTAATCCTCAAGACCTATATATCTGGCCGATATATTCAAACACGATAATGTTAACCACAGTACCCACATGCGTTCATACGAAACATCAAACCTCATTATACACCATCGTAATTATAAATGTTTTACCATACAGTGTCTGTTGATTGCTCTTGGAATTATCTGCACAACAAAATAACATTTCAAACGTAGTTAAAAAATTATTGTTTTTTTGCCGTTTACATTTAATCTGAATTCGTGGAAGTATATTCAAACGTCTGTGTCTTGATCTGTTACAAACATGTTTTAATTTTTTATTTTAATATCAGTTTTGTTTGTTTTTTACATTTAGCAGCTGTTTGTGAATTCACCNCAAACATGTTTTAATTTTTTATTTTAATATCAGTTTTGTTTGTTTTTTACATTTAGCAGCTGTTTGTGAATTCACCATTTCTTTTTTATTTTTTTATTGTGGGGTTTTCATTTTATGTGCGTTTCATTTTTATCAGTAGTTCATACATGCACAATACACCAAATTCACACGAAAAATTCTTCAAAGCATAAGTTTGCCGAATCGTCACAAAAAAAAATTTTACTTTGCACCGTAACATGGGGTTTGTCCTCCGGGCACTTATTTGTATGCAGAACAAATATCACATTTCATCCGCAGTTTTCGATCGAGGTTGTATCCCAGCGTAGCACACAAGAAAAATATTATCTAAGCGACATCGTCTAACTGTATGCAACAACACTGAGTAGAATAACATAAACGGTTGTAAACTTGTACAGCATATCAAACGCGTTAGGCCTCAAATACGCTCTATTGTGGCTGTACAGCTTCAACAAACAGAGTTTGTAGTTAGTGGCTGTGAAAAAAAAAAAAAAAAAAANGCTGCTCACATGTCGTACGACTACCACTTAACGATAAGCGGATTGGAAAGAAGTAAACACGCTGTCTTTTCAACGTATCCGGTTTTTATATATCGCCTATTGCGTAGGGCCAAAAACCCCACAGCTCACTCAAATTCTTTAATTTGAAACAAATTTTGAAGCATTTTTCTTTCGTCGCACATTTCGTGTTTTTCCGTGGTAATCCCTTTCCACTTACACCTTCCTTTCATTCAGTGTGGTTTTTATTCCCCTTTGCTCCCGTTTTTTTTAAACTGTTCTGAGTTTCCTATTCATTGTTTTTGCTTTCCCATTTTAAATTTACCATCCGTATCACCATGTTTGGGGGTTTTTTTGTTAACTTCCCCGTATTTTTCGTTACTAATGCTTGTTTATTTTTGCAGCTTTCACTTGATGTTTTTCTTCAGTCCGATTCTGTAGAAGAGCGTGTATGTATGCTGGCATGCATGCTTGTCATCATCGTTTCCTGTTATTTGCTTGTTTTTTGTATAGTGTACTTTCATTTAAATAAACAAACTATAAATTCAATCCAAAAAATTCTTTTCAACGTGTTATGCACGGATCATTACGATCAAGAATAGCCTTAATCCCGGACGGTTTGTTACGTAAATCTGATGTTTTTATTCTGAGAAGTGCTGCACATTCCCTTAGAGATCGGATTCCATACAACTTAGCTATTTTTAATAAACATCAGAGTATATTAAAGCATACATTTTCATACTAGCAACGCATTTCCCATCCTAAAACACTTACGCGTCTACTTGCTCGACGCATATAAAATGCCAGGTCTATGGCAAAGCAGGACAATACAAAATAANATAAGTGGCCAAAGAAATATATACCTACATTTTATTCAGGTAAATATTTTGCTGAGAACCTAATTTCTTTTGGAAGAACCCAGAGGTTTTGTTCGTTAAAGCGTGCATTTTGTTAGACGAACAAAATAAATTATATTGCTTTTGTAGTTTTGTTACTCACCAAAATATGTTATGGTGGCAACTGAATATATTTGTGTTCCTCTAAGGACAAATATTTTGTTGGCTTTTCTTTCAGTGAGGGTGTAGGCTGAATGGTACCGCAAATTATTTGTGCCGTGAAATTTAATTTTTCATCTAAATACTCGTGTACCGGATAGGGACGTATTTCGGGGACTTTGTTTTAAGTTTGTCTGGCGGCATATCAGAAGAGTTTGCACAACTTATACAATATCAGCTTCCAAATAAGAAAGAGGAATGGAGCAAAACAAGGCGTGGTGGGATCAGAATGGAAATGACATGTACAAGAGAGCTAGTAAAGTACCGAAGTGAGGATCTGTCTTGTCATTTCGTAAGAAGAGTAGATTGGAGATAAAAAAAGACAAGGCGCGGGAGTGAATGCTAAGAAACCGGACAAGTCTTGAGATGGCCATCCGCGTACGAGTCAGGGACTGCGAGTTTGGTTTGGCGAGCTCGTCTCACGAGTAACGCTCGTACGTTTTTGACCACACGCGAAACCAACAGTATCTAAAATGAGTTTCGTCGAAGAATATTGCAGCTGCAGTGGTTGTTCTAGACGAACATGGCGTATCCTCTAGAACGTACTAGATCTCTCTCGGTAATATATGTGTTTAAAACCGGCAGCTCGAAAAAAAAAATAAATAAAAATAAATTGCACATTAAAATGGAATTAACTGTATCAGAGACGACAGCTATTGCGAGTGCGAGAACTGTTTTCGAATGTACGACGACGAAGTAAGTTGCTTGCCGCGGGAGCCGACGTCCTCGGCAGTTACGATACAAACACAAAATTAACTTCATCGGCGAACTGCTTGCGCGTTTCGATGCACGAATCTGACTCCCGACTCGAAACTCGTGTACGAGCCGACAGCGAGGGAACGGCGAGCCGAGCCGAGCCATGCCAGACCCGGCTCGTGGGGCGCCGAGTCCGGCTCGTCATATCCCACACGCACGAGTTTTGGCAATTATTTTAGCTCGAGCACAGCCAGACTCCAGATCCAAACTCGTACGTATATGGACCGCTTTAGAGGCTAGCCTCCAGATGGAAGAACCAATAAAAAAAAATCTAGACTAGAGGTGTCACAAAAAAAAATNACCGCTTTAGAGGCTAGCCTCCAGATGGAAGAACCAATAAAAAAAAATCTAGACTAGAGGTGTCACAAAAAAAAATCCTGCCTGCACAGAATGCCGTTAGAATGGAAAATATAATTTTTACTCAATATATTATAAATTACGACATTTCTAAGTTATCAACGTAAATAGCCGCAGAATGAAGGCATGATTGTTTTACTAGTGTGGAGTACAAAAAAAAAAAACATAATTCGAAAGACCGCTGTTTCGATTTCAAGGCATTTTAAAGATTCGTATATTCGGTATACGAGATTTATTCAAGAAATAGGTCTTTATTTATATTGTGCAACTGAAATTTTGACTTCTAAATTGTAAAAAAAAAACTAATACTTACGATGCCAAATATATTACCTGTTTTGTGTATTAAGTGGTACACATAATTTAAGTTATTATAACCAGAGGCCACGAAAATGCAGCAGCTGTAAAATAATCACACATTATTATAAAGCCACATTTGTTGCTTTTAACTATTCGCAATAAATATACATATCACGCTCATGGGATCCAATCAGTCATCACACAGTGGTTGCAAACTTTTTAACAAAAGAACATTCTTTATTAGAACATATTTTTGTGCTTGTCTGTTTCTCCCTTAGGAAATTTCTTTTCATAAGGTGTACTCGCTGCTAACCGCAAAATTAGTAGTTAGATTTACTGATGGGGTCATTGGTAATTCCGGTTATTCCTGAGTATATAATTGAGAGTGGGTTCAATATAACTGTTTGCTTTTCCCCTGACAGCTCTTAAGCTTCTGAACAGAAATCTCGTTTAAGCCACAGTTTTAACTCCTAAATAACAGGCCGTGCTTGTACCTCCTTTGGATAAGCCCCATCGAGAATTTAATTAAAGGCAGTCGCTTTAATATTAGACTTGACCTAACCGTTACGGGGTTTCCAGTACTATTTCTACGCGGACCTTGCACCATATCCTTTAAAAGCGCTTCAAGGAAATTCCTATTATTCCCTAAATCAGAAAATTATCAAATGAAATAATTAATTTTCGTCTGCAAGAGTGAAAATAATTTCTTCTAATTAGACATGCATAACGTAATCGGAATAAATAAGATGTATCACTGTTAAATTCAAAATAACAAAGTACGCTTATTTTTAATAGTGACAGTATTTATACGTATAATAACGCCTGTGCCAAGAAGTATAATACGAAAAGACCTGCCATTGCGTAAATAGTATTTGCGAGTATGAATTCTAACTTAGTAGCATGCTGCCCATTTGTGTATAATTGCAGAGAATCTTGAAGATAACTATGTGTCGTGGGTTTTGACTTACTACGTGCGCTTGATTTGTAGTCTTTATATGTCAGGATTTGTGCTATCTTCTCAGCAGTCCTATTGTGTCGCACCGTTCCACCACGAACCTTTTACTAAGGTTTGGTGCAAGGCGCATGAGTGTAGGGTTGCCTGAGTTATGACGTTTACGAAAAAAAAAACGCAACTCCACGACATGCCACGAAGACATTACCGCACCAGACGATATTATTATCCACGGGAAGTGCATCGAAAATCCTGAAGTGTTAATTACGATATAGACAAGGAAAATTATAATTGTGTCGTAAGGTAGTTAGTGTCAAAGATAGTTATATTATTTTGAGTTATATGTATAGATTTGGTCTACAAGATATAACTGTTAAAGCTGGAAGTGGACTCTTGCAGTTGTGTTTTTTTTCCTAAACGCCATAACTCAGACAACCCTACGTTTACCATTTTGACTGAATTGGATCCCCGGGACGTTAATTATTGGAAGATAGTGCCAGTACACGCAGGTGTTGTTAATCAGACTACTATAATTAGTATTTATTAATGACCTGTTTTGTTCTCTCGCAAGAATTTCAAGTCTGAGCTTGTAGAGGGATTACGGATCTTTAGAAAATTAATTGGTACTACGAACAATTTGCATATTCTTTGTCATGTAGAGCTTGTGTATTATGCCTAAACGACAATAAAGGTTGTTTCATAGACATCGGTTCATTGGTTGTTATTTTGACGCATGAGCGGGTTCTGCGTACGTCTCTTCCATGCAAAGGCGCTAGAGCAAATGGTTAGTATTCAAACAAAAAATATATATTTCACGTCATAGATAACGCGTTCACGCCGCTGGCACGTGTAATACAGCAAAAAAAAATCAGATAAGATAAGAAAACAACTGATGAGACGTCCCACGTTAAAACCTCTTATCTACAACGTTATTCCTTATGGAGAAAACTTGTAAACGCGTTACCCCATAGTAATACTAGTGGATGACGCTGTGTGTGTTGATAAATTTTCCAAGTCCATAACCTTTAAACATGAAGTCAGAACCACTGAACATATTTAGGTCAAACAAACTTTATTGTCATTAATGCACTATACACAAGCTGTACTTGACCAAGAATATGCTAATTACCGGTAGTACCAGTAAAGTTCCTATAAATTCATATTACATCACCAAGCTCAATTTTGATCTTCTCGCGGGGCCGCGTGCTGAGCGGTTAGCCTGCTCGCCTCCCAACAAGGCGAACCTAGTTCAATCCCCAGCTGAGTCACTCCCAGATTCTCGCACGTCGGGATCGTGCCGGACACCGGCGCTGGTCGGTGGGCCTTCTCGGGATGTCCCGCTTCCCCCGCCCTTGCATTCTGGAGCTGCTCCATACTCACTTCAGTCACCCTCATCGGCTCTCAAGACCTCGCTGTTAAGAACCACCCAAATCTTTTCACTCATTCATCTTCTTGCGAGAGAACATAACAAGAGATGAATAAGTACTGATTACGGCAGATAACATAACACTGAAGCAGAAATTTTGCACTGTCTATTTGAAGTTTTAATTTTTAATACACAAACCACTTGTGTGTATTGTAACTGTAAGTATTCCATATACAAAGTGCCTGCTGTATTCTAGATAAGTCCGTGATGGGCAAGTGGTAAATCTGTACCCAAGTTCTCAGTCATTACACTACCCATTCCTCCCTCACATAAACAACCCATGTAGTGTAACTACCGCTCGTATCAGACACCAATATTGAATATTATTTTGAAATTCTTTCAAAAAATGCATTTCCTTTGTGTTCCATTACATTCAGCTGCAATTTCATACCTTACAGTGGCTTTTGCGTTGATTTTTTGAAATTTGTTTAGTTTCCATTTTATTTAGAATGAACGGCACTATACACACATATTTGGGCCCACAGCTCGACACTTTTCTTTAGCAGTTATCAGGATAACTGCTTCCTCCATAATGCACAGCACATTTTCGCTGATGAAAGAAAAACATAAGAGAGAAAAGAGACTGGAATCGTGGTCTAATGTCAGAGAAACTAGATGATCGTGAGTCGTGTATGGTTGTGATAAATTATCGTGACACATGATTTATTAACTGTAAAGCAATCTTCGTTCAACCCAAAGAAATGTTCTTATCCCTCGTTATTGAGTAAATGATTCACACTCTTCCCAACTTTTTGGAAAAAGGAACTTCGCAGGTAATTAAACCGTTAAAACTCCCAATAACTTAATCTTTCTCCAAAATATAAGTTAAAAGTAGTACATTTGAAATTTTTATTCTTGAACGGTTGTAATATGCGAATACTTCAGGCTTCATACTTTTCACGCATATCTATCATTACTCTTTATAAATGAGCTCAGCTAGTCTCACATGCAAAGTTTCAAGGAATTATTGGTGGGTTGGTTGGTTTTTTAAAACTTGCGTGTAAAATAATGAAATTCAGTACTACAGCGCCGGATCGGTGTAATGCCTGAATGCCTGCGAGAACTGTACCACTGCACATGGCCACGACATTATGGGGGCGAAAAAATGTACGAAGATATTTCTAATGCATTCCGATAATAATAATAAAAAAAGAAATAAAGTGAAGCATTGTGGCAAAAGAACAACGAATGCGATACAACAGTGAGCATCGTCGATCACACTGCTCTGGCACAGCCTGTGACAATATAGAAGAATGAGCATGAAGTGAGAGCTTTTTTATAAGGGGGAGGGGGGCCCTCCAAATGACGTGAGGAACGGGTGGTGCCACGTGAAGCTAATGGAGTCCCCCACGCGCATGCGCGATACTGAACGCGTCGCGGCACCATACCGTATCACGCAATAAAATTTTCGCGTAGCGTTCAGCGAGCGCGTTCCACACAGAGGCGATTATCGCCCGGCGCGTTGCTGTGGCAGCAAGCTTACCGCCGCGGCGCAGCGTCCTTATCCACCGGGGTGAGGCAGATCTTGCGGCTGGCTGCGAGATACTAGGCTCGTGTAGTGTCTGCGGCAATTTATTCAGATACTGAGATGGTACAGCTTTTGCTTCTGGTCATTGCAGCTGAGGATGACGAAAACCATGGCAGGCACCCGTATATATAATTTTTCGTAAAATTCCGACTATTTAATTTTTTTTTAAATGTGTTTGGTACTTTAATTTTTTTAGCAGAAGATTGTGGATTAATAAAATTAATGACACAAGGGAAGAACAAGCCGAATTTTACACGTTGACTCAAAAGTGAGAGAGTGAGAGAGACGAAAGACGCTGCGACGATTTCTGTAAGATTTTAGTGGGATGCGTGCGGGAAGCTTAATATTGAAATATAAGTTTTCAATATTTAATTAAATGTGGATAATGAACCACAAAAGAGCAATTAAAATTTTTNCTTAATATTGAAATATAAGTTTTCAATATTTAATTAAATGTGGATAATGAACCACAAAAGAGCAATTAAAATTTTTGTGCTGTGGGATGCAGTGTGGTGCATAAAAATAGTACCATAGGGGTTAAAATGTTTAGATTTCCTACCAATAAACACAACAGTTTAAGAAGAAAGGTTTGGATTGCGGCAGCAAAGCCTGATACGATCGATGGGAAGCCATGGATTCCCAGTAGATATACCTGTGTTTGAAAATGACAGGTTGTTTAATGGTACAACAGAAAAAGACTGGATAGCCTAGGATATATATATATATATATATACACACAGGAGGGTTATTCGGAAAGTAAGGTCCGATTTCTTATAAAACATAAACCATCACAGATTTTTTCAAAAAACTATTTGTATTTAATTCCTTACATGTTTCTCTATTTTTCTACATAGTTACCATATTTGTTTAAACATTTGTCATAACGCTCTACAAGTTTTTGTATGCCTAAGTCATAGACGTCTGCCGCCTGTGAGGATAACCAGTCTGTAACTGCTTCTTCCACCTTGTCATATTGGGCGAAGCTCTTGCCTACTTTCACTTCCAGGGGCGTCAGGGCCTTCAAAGCCAGCCTCGAAGAGCCTTTGCGTAGGCTTACCTCTGCTCCCCTCAAATCTCACAAGAGGATGGAGATTTGAGGGTCTTTTTGATTCCGTCTCTTGTCTATAAGCTTTCCTTCGCCCGTGTTACGAAGGGAGCACTTAAGGCCATGGACGTCCTCATTAGAGCAGTGATTCGTCGCTGCCTGAGGCTTCCGAAGGTCGTCTCATTAGGCTTCTTTCATGCTCCAGTTTCGGCTGGAGCGTTGGGCGTACCTTGCCTCCTGAGATCCATACCGACTTGGATTCTCAGTCGGGTGCGAAAAACGTCAATAAATTCAATTATGCTCCAGCTAGGGCCTTGTGCGATATGCCTTACTTCTCTCGGAGGGTAGAGTGGGCGGAGGCTTCCGCGATGGCGGACGGAAGACTTCTTGACACTTCGTCAAAAATTAAATCATTCTGGCGCGCCATCTATCCTGGGTCATTGGATGGTGCTGACATGGAGCCCACTTCTCCCTCGTCAACCATCTCGACTTCATAGCTTTAGCAGTGGACCGGGGGAGGGGGGTCNCGCGATGGCGGACGGAAGACTTCTTGACACTTCGTCAAAAATTAAATCATTCTGGCGCGCCATCTATCCTGGGTCATTGGATGGTGCTGACATGGAGCCCACTTCTCCCTCGTCAACCATCTCGACTTCATAGCTTTAGCAGTGGACCGGGGGAGGGGGGTCCCTTCTTCTTTCTTACTTCATTTCTTACGTCTAACTGATAAGTAACAGTCCCCCTACAGTGGTGAGAACTAGCAGAGGTAGGACGGGCCCCTCTGGCTCCTTGCCTAAGTGTCGGGCGGGGTGTACAGATTTCGAGACCACGTATCATGTGGTGCAGGAATGTCCTCGCACCCATGATGCGCGGGTCTCGGCACNGCACTACCGATGGGCTGCGTAAACCTGACCTCGTTGTTTATAAACCTGGTCAGGGGTATGTCCTTGATGCCCAGGGTTTTCCAGTGTCGTGGGTTAAAATGGTCGTATGACAAGAAGAGGGATCGATATGGGAAAAACCATGATATCATTACACCTGTCATGGAAGAGTGTGGGGTGGCTGAGGTGGCTGTACTCACAGTTTCGTGGAAGGGGGTATGGTTTCCTCAGTCACTCACCTCTCTTAAGGCGTTGGTTNTGAGGTGGCTGTACTCACAGTTTCGTGGAAGGGGGTATGGTTTCCTCAGTCACTCACCTCTCTTAAGGCGTTGGTTGGGAATACCTCCCTTCTTCGGTTAGTGCCAACCCGTGTCCTCTTTGGCTCACTCATGTGTTGGCGACGCTTCTGCCGGTGCACTAAGCAGCATAACCATGTTACGAGAGTACAGTAGTCTTCGGACATTTTCTATGTTTAATTTTCCTTGCTTTGCAATTGTTGAATGTGGGTGGATTGATAATATTGATAACTTTGATAATATTGTGTGTTTCTGAGTATTATGTTTATTCTGTTTGTTTGTATTTAGTCTGGTGGGCAATACATTGGCCAGCTGGTCGCTGTTCAACCAAGTGGGACGTAGATATCCTCCCCTGGGGGGTCTGAGGGCGTGGGTGAGAGCCACAACCTGGGACTTCCTGGGGCGAGAGACTACAAGCTGCGTTATTTAGGGAGGGGGGAGTGACTCACTACTATGNCCACAACCTGGGACTTCCTGGGGCGAGAGACTACAAGCTGCGTTATTTAGGGAGGGGGGAGTGACTCACTACTATGCGAGGGAGTTCCCCCCCTGACATAGAACTGATTTCGTCATGGTTGTTAGGTGGTCGTATGGAGCTGGTAGGTCCTTCCTGTCGCATTTTCAGTGAAAAGAGGGCTTACTATCATCCCCTAACCCTTCTCCTATGACCGCCTCTCCTGCCAACTGGCGCTTGCCTGGCCTTGGACCTATGTTATTTTATGTATATCCTTATCATTAACCTTGCAATGTTTCCGGCAAANCTGGCCTTGGACCTATGTTATTTTATGTATATCCTTATCATTAACCTTGCAATGTTTCCGGCAAATGTATAGTTTGTTTTTGACAACTGCATCTATGTATTTAGTACCAATTGGAAAGAATTCATAAAATAGCGGAACAAGTGAATTTCGCTCGACGCCAAGTCTGGACTGTACGGTGGGTGGTCCATCTGTTCCCATCCAAAAGATCTGATCAGATTTTGGGTGTGGATGGCAGAATAGGGTCTGGCATTATCATGCAGCAACAAAACTCCAGATGTCAGAAGGCCACGTCGCTTATTTCGTATTTCACGTCGAAGTTTAGTNCCACAACCTGGGACTTCCTGGGGCGAGAGACTACAAGCTGCGTTATTTAGGGAGGGGGGAGTGACTCACTACTATACGAGGGAGTTCCCCCCCTGACATAGAACTGTTTTCGTCATGGTTGTTAGGTGGTCGTATGGAGCTGGTAGGTCCTTCCTGTCGCATTTTCAGTGAAAAGAGGACTTACTATCATCCCCTAACCCTTCTCCTATGACCGCCTCTCCTGCCATCTGGCGCTTGCCTGGCCTTGGACCTATGTTATTTTATGTATATCCTTATCATTAACCTTGCAATGTTTCCGGCAAATGTATAGTTTATTTTTGACAACTGCATCTATGTATTTAGTACCAATTGGAAAGAATTCATAAAATAGCGGAACAAGTGAAAATCGCTCGACGCCAAGTCTGGACTGTACGGTGGGTGGTCAATCTGTTCCCATCCAAAAGATCTGATCAGATTTTGGGTGTGGATGGCAGAATAGGGTCTGGCATTATCATGCAGCAACAAAACTCCAGATGTCAGAAGGCCACGTCGCTTATTTCGTATTTCACGTCGAAGTTTAGTCAGCGTAGCGCAGTAAGTAGCTGCATTGATTGTTGTCCCTTGTTGCATAAACTCGACTAACAAGACTCCATGTCTATCCCAAAACACGATTGCCGTAACCTTGCGTGTTGAGATTGTCCGCTTGGCCTTGACTTTGACTGGTGATGTCGGGTGACGCCATTCCATTGACTGACTTTTAGACTCTGGGGTCATGTGAGAAACCCACGACGGGGTGTACAACGTACATAACATGCATGTGTGGTCCGATGGCAATTCGCATGCCACTCACGTCTGGTTACCAGGTACGATTTGCTGTGAATGTGTGGTGCAGTCTACTAGGCGATATGCTACTTGGACCACACTTCATACCACAGCGGCTGACCAGAGACACTTACTTGGCATTTCTGCACGAAACTTTACCTGAAATGCTGGAAGATGTCCCGCTTGACATTCGCCGATGTATGTGGCTACAACATGACGGTGCGCCGGCAAACTTCGCAATAAGTGTGCGCGAGTACTTGANCGTACATAACATGCATGTGTGGTCCGATGGCAATTCGCATGCCACTCACGTCTGGTTACCAGGTACGATTTGCTGTGAATGTGTGGTGCAGTCTACTAGGCGATATGCTACTTGGACCACACTTCATACCACAGCGGCTAACCGGAGGCACTTACTTGGCATTTCTGCACGAAACTTTACCTGAAATGCTGGAAGATGTCCCGCTTGACATTCGCCGATGTATGTGGCTACAACATGACGGTGCGCCGGCAAACTTCGCAATAAGTGTGCGCGAGTACTTGAATACACAGTTTGGTGGTCACTGGATTGGCCGCGGAGGTCCTGTGTCATGGCCTGCAAGATCCCCGGATCTGACGCCACTGGATTTTTTTCGTGTGAGGCTACATCAAATCGCGTGTGTCTGCGACATTTGTGGAATCAGAAGAGGATCTCGTTCAGAGAATAATCGGTGCTGCTGACCACATTCGAGCGATGAAAGGTGTATTCCTAAATGTGCGTCGGTCGATGTCTCGGAGATGAGATGCCTGTATTGCAGCTGGTGGTGTGACGCTCAAACACTTCCTATGATCGTGCAATTCTTGTGTCGTGTGTTACTTTTGAAGTCCTGGTCACTAGTGTCCCTCCGGTGCTACCGCTGCACAACATCATGTGTGGTGAGTGTTGCCCATGTCGCAGGCGTAACACATTATCTGTTTCGAACATTAAACATACATTTCTTGAGAACCATGGGGTGAAATNTATCTGTTTCGAACATTAAACATACATTTCTTTAGAACCATGGGGTGAAGTATATTGACACAGGTAAACATTTGTTGATACATTAACCATACTACTAACGTACTGTAAGCCTGTAAATGTGAGGTGCAGGTTGTTTATAGTAAGTATTTAAATGTCTTCCACCATCATTTGTGCAGTGGACCCAGCAGCCCACAATTGACTAAAGAATGTAGTGTGGCCTACGTGTTAGGAACTGTAATGCTGGGCCGAAGTTTCATGTGTATTTTGAGCGAAAACGGTCTGTCCTACGCACGTGCAACAAGATCACCATATTTGTTACGTAAGCGACACTGCTCAATAGGCCAGCATCATACGTTCAAAAATCCCGATGGTACAAAAGATGCATACAAAAAGAGGGTGGGCACCCCTGTTATTTTAATTACTGAGGAAGGAATAAAGATATGTTTGCTGTAGGTTAAGGATCCCAATAACAGGAAACAATGTTCGGAGTATTGTCATTTAATGTCACTTAGCTTCCGATATTTCGGGAGAAAACTGTTTTCAAATTTGAATTTCACGAGTTCATTCCTCCCTTAATATTGCATATAGGTACAAAGTTTCCTACTTTTTTCTACTTAGTTTGTCATAAGGAATCACCTCCCGGAGTTTGTCGGTGATTTTTAGAGACACGTTGTATGTATATATATATATATATATATATTTAAAAATATATATGTATTTCTATATACATATATGGTTTTAAAAGTTTAAAAATATTTTGTCTGACATGAAAAGCGAGTCATGGAGAAGGGGGTGGGGGGAGTTTTGCTGTTTTGTGAAAACATGCAGAACACCAATACTGATTTCTTTTCTCAAAAGTAATATATATATTACTGTCGTGTTTTGATTTTCACTTTAGTGTTATAGAATTGTTACACATTCCTCTATTGTCGCATATCCAGTGTTGTCAAGCGCTGAGGTTTGCGTCTTTTTTTTTTCGCTTGACGAATGGAACAGCAACATCAAGGCGTTTTACAAAGCGGGGAGAATTGCCCAGACGAGCATTCACAGAGCTAGATGCTGTACGTACACCAGAAGTCTGAATTTCAGGGCTCTTTTCGTGATTGCTGGTCAATTATCGCTCGGTTACGCTGCCGCTCGCGTTGCAAAAGTGACCCTCCACTGCGTTGGCCGCACTAAAGTTTCTTCAGCAAACAGTTCTCTGAAACCGCCGTTCACGTTGTAAAACTGGCCCTTCACTGCGGTAGTCGGAAGGAAGGTTCGTCAACAAACAGTTCTCTGAGACTGACGCTCGCGTTGCAAAAGTGGTCCTAGTAGTTAGAAATGGTTGTTTGAATGCCAGGTTCGTGACACGGACACACGGTCACCCCAAACCTTGGTAAGAAAACGACGTGTTTTTCCACGTTTTCCCCTCGAAATATCCCTTTTATCCCAAAAAAACCCGTCGAAATATCCCTTTTTCCCCTAAACATTTCCCAAATTTCCCAATATTTTTTTAAAATTTTATTTTTTCATATTTTAATTTTTTCAAATAGTTTTTCAATGACCCTACAATGTGGCTTAGTGACTCCTTTTTGGGCAATGATGATTTAGGATTCACGAGGGAGAACATTGTCATAAGAAGAGATATATTTCAATACCTGTTTTCCGGAATATTGGTTCTTTTGATTGCGATGTTGCTAAAGATGATCTGTTTTCGTAAAGCAATTTACGACAGCAGAAGAGAGCTTCATTCTACTTAGTTTCATGTACAGATTAGCTTTGCAGGGAATGACTGCCCATAATGGATCTGGAATTCTGGAGGTATGCTTTTTCCGGCACCCTCACAACAGTACAGTGACTAGTGTTAATTATCTTAGTCAAATTGATGTGCGAGACATTATATGTTGGAAGACGTTTGCTATTAATGAGCATTCTGCTACTTCCAATTCTGTTATTTATATTTCTCCGTCTCCAGTATTGTATTCTCGACGTAGGCTTAAGTTTGAGCTAGGAGATGCGAGTCATCTATCTGCTACATCACCGCAGCATCCCATCGCCTGGGGCTGTGTCATGGCCGCTGGGAAGTGAGTTGTCTATCCGCTATGTCACCGCAGCACCCCGTCACCTGGGCCTATGTCATGACCACCGGGAAGCAAGTCGTCTATCCGCTACGTCACCGTGGCACCCTACGCCTGGGGCTATGTCATGGCCGCTGGGAAGCGAGTCGTCTATCCGCTACATCACTGTGGCACCCCATCGAAATGGAATGCGAGGGCGTGAAGTTTATATCTCATTTGGGAAGACTCTGAGATAACACATCCAGCTTGGAATGCAAGAGCATGATGTTTAAAATGCGCTCTATCCGTTGAGTTACCATGGCACCCTGTCGAAATGGAATGCAAGTGCGTGAATTTTATATCACATTTGGGAAGACTAAGATAACACTCCCAGCTTGGAATGCAAGTGCGTGACATTTAACATGCGCTCTATTCGTTGCGTCACTGCAGCACCCTGCCGAAATGGAATGCAAGAGCTTGAAGTTTAACATGTCATCTATCCGTTGCGTCACTGCGGCACCCCACCACAATGGAATGCGAGAGCGTGAAGTTTAACATGTCATCTATGCATTGCATCACTGTGGCACCCCAATGGAATGCAAGAGCGTGAAGTTTAACATGCGCTCTATCCATTGCATCACTACGGCACCCGACTGAAATGCAAGAGCATGAAGTTTAACATTTTTCTCTATAAGCTGCGTCATTGCGGCACCCTGTCGAAATGGAATGTGAGGGCGTGATGTAATAATAATACTTTAAATATATTTGTAGGAAGGACTTAAATGATAATCGAATTTGGGAAGACTCTGAGATAACCCTCCCCGACTTAGCATAGACTCGGAGAAAATCCCTCATGAATCCTCAACACTCATTGCCCAAAAAGGAGTCACTAAGCCACATTGTAGGGTCATTGAAAAAAAATAAAAAATAATAAAATTTTAAAAAAAATATTCGGAAATTTGGGAACTTTTTAGGGAAAAGGGAAATTTCGACGTTTTTTTTTTTTGGGAATAAGAGGAATATTTCGAGAGAAAAACGGGGGAAAAACACGTCATATAATGACGTTTTCTTATCAAGGCTTGGGGAATCCGTGAATCCGTGTCACAAACGTGTGTTTAAAACAACCATTTCTAACTACTGGGACTCTACTGTGCTGGCCGCACTTAAGGTTCGTCAACAAACAATTCTCTGAGATCTACGGCGCGTGCGCGTATTTTAATACCCGACTTCTGGGTCAGATGGGGAGTTCTTAATCAACTGCCGAAGAGAGCAGAACTGAGACTGCAGAGACGAGTGAGTGAGTGAGGAGATTTTGGGCGTCTGTTAACATCGAGGTCTTGAGAGCCGATTCTGTTTTTAAGCCAAATTTTAATTAAGATTTTTGTACAAATCAGATAAGCCACAAGCCTTTCTGTAGATCACCCGTTGAAAATAATTATAACCTTCATTTGATTCATTATCGTGTGAAATACAGATTGTGTTGTGCTTTCAGCAAGAAATTACCGCTGTTGAAATGCAGATATTAAAATTTAAATTCGTGTAGCGATTCGATGGTTACAAAATCAACTAATTCTATTTCGCTTTCAGCTGGTACACTTTGTTTGAAATGCCAAATCCGCGATGTATGCTTGCTTCACAAAAGCGGAATGTTGCTGTCAAAAATGTGTCGAGTGAAAAATAAGTGTGAAAAGGGAATGTAGAAAATCCTGCAATACAATACAAAATCAGTGAAAAATAATAATAAAAAAAATTCCATTAAAACTACGGTAAATTGAAAAAGTTGAATATTTAAGGGGGGTGAACGTGACGTCTATGCCTTCGCGTTTACTTCACTTCTACTGTTTAATATTAATGGTGTGACAGTATTATTTGCTTTTCTACGTTTTCTTTGTATTTGTAATAAAAGTGGCTAAAAGCAAGCCGCGTACTATCCTTTGAATAAATAGGCACGTGTGAGAAACGGGATGGCGAAAATGTTTTCTACTTATCAGCCTGCCTGAAACTTTTTTCGCAGTTTGGCTGCCTATGGGTAAGGTACCACAAAAAAAAAGCCGATATAATATCGAACTGGCAAAGCTGGGCAACGATCCAGAACAGGCTTGTGTGGCGCAAGCGTTCCCTGTGAAACCGGATGTCTTAATTATTACTCTCCCACGCTCTTAAAGAAATAGTATTCTCTAGTTCATGAATCCAAATCAAAAAATTCAGCACACATGTGTAAATTTATTGCAGGGGTTTTTAGAAAATTATCACTTTTTCCAAATGAATTTTAAATTGTATCTGAACTGTACGCAAGTGTAAAGGAGATACAAATAAATTTAAGGAATCATAACAAAAAGCATTAATCGAAACGGATGGGAATTGAGAGAAAACTAGAAATATTATACCTAGCCTACAAAGATTATAATCATAAATTATAAATTATTTTATTTAAGGGGTTTGTATATCCCAGCGTTAATTTTGCTTTGTAATAACTGTACGTGAGTACCCATACTATATAGTTAATGAACTCTATGTAATCTAGAAATATATCGAGATATTTACAAAATTATTGTATTAAAACTTTTCCAGCAAACGACATATAAATTTTTTTTACGGGCTGTGGTGGTGAAATGTTTAGACTCCCTCCCCCACCCCCCCTCTTTCCGCTGTGAGTCACATGGCGACCCACCGGGGGTCTACATGATTTTCTCATGTGGGAAAAATGTTGGAAGATGTCGTTTGCCAACGAAAGTTTTTCAATCCACTGCCGTTTATTCCACCATTGCAGTCCATAGATAAACCATCTACACCTCAATTACAAAATACAGAAAATTTCCATATTTTCTGTAGCTCCGCGTTTCTAGAACGAACACACTGCCGAGTATGCGCGAAGCTTCCTTTGCCACTGCAGCCATAAAATTATCGTTTCCGTGGTAGTTAGGTTATCCACGCCACTTGAAATTATTTCTTCAAACGTTAAGAAGTAGCATCGGGCACTTACATAAGCTAGAGGCACTTAAAAAACTCAAGTATTACTAGAAACTGGGAAATTTTTTGTATCTCACACATTGGAAGTATCATGTTTGTGCCGAAAATTGACACAAACGTATTGTAGTTAATGGTAATAGTCGCGGGCTTCAAAAATTTTGTTTCATGTTCAAATCTTGATATTTATATTAAATTTTAACGTCTTAAAATATTTTATGCACCATAAATATCCAAGACAAAAATTATAGATTTTTATCGTTTTTTTTTATTTTTAAACCTGAAACACAGAAAGGTAACTTACAAATTTACGGCGAGGTGGCGTGAATTCACGGGAAAGTCTGAAATTTACGGAATGTCTGTCATTAGAAAAGAAACGTGTCCGTAATTTTGCGGAGAGTTGTGGAGATTTTCTTGCCAAAACTTTTCCGTAAAATTACGGAAAAAGTTTTAGCATAACATAACATAACAACACTAATCCTACAACTAACGAATGCCAGTTAGGCACATTACTGCAATACCAAACACGATCGATATCACTGATTCGATCTTTTCCTAAGATCAGCCAAACGCATCGATAAACATGGTCGCCATGTACCATAGGAGAAAAATACAATTGTTAACAGAGGGCGATCACTGTGATCATAAACAGTTTCAAACACCGGATCATGTTTTAGGAGGATCAAAACTTCGATTTTTGAATTTAACACTTTGTATGATAAAAAAAAAAACAACTCGTCAAAGTAAAAAAAAAATTAATATTTTATTTCACGTCAACACTTAAGAGAAACTGTCATCGTTTATTTAAATTTCTTTATATAATATTTAATTAATTTTCCAAAATTTGTAATTTAAATATGACTTTTTTAGAGGGGCTGCAGCCACTTTAACGTCCCCATTACGTACGCCATAGATTATCAAAGTGTGTGGCAAGGACATACGCAGCGGCAGACTTTGCCCATCGAGTCGATAATTATGATGTAAAGAAATTTTAAATTAATTTTCTTAACCCTAATGAAAGTTTTCAACCTATACATAGTATGAAGATTTACCATTTATCTGGCTGCAAATAAAAAATGTTGAAGATTTTCTACAGTACGAATTTGGGAACGTAACTACGCATTCGGATATTTCCTTAGGAAAGTCACCAATAAAGTATGGAAAAATGGCCGTTACCAATCGGGCTTTATTAGCACGCGTATATGCGTTTTCTTTGGTAGAGAAAAATTCATGAAAATAACTGGATGATTTAAACCATTGCAAGGTCAAGGTTGAAATTGTTCCTTTCTGACGATTGACTTCGCACCCAAAGGCAGTTTTATGGGCAGGATAGAAATAATTGTAGTGTTTCGAGTTTTCTGTGTCATAAAATGTATTCAGAAATAATTATTGAAAATTATTCTTTGACAAAGTGATGTATAAGACGAAGATTATTTAATAACTCTAATACCAATGGCGTGCCTTAACTTCTTTACCATGTGGGTAAATAGAAATATTGTTTATTACCTTTGCCACAACA
The DNA here is from genome assembly GCA_002778355.1 of Clitarchus hookeri. NCBI lineage: Eukaryota > Metazoa > Arthropoda > Insecta > Phasmatodea > Phasmatidae > Clitarchus > Clitarchus hookeri. Next base: position 1,482,414 of record NQII01000045.1, read on the forward strand.
AAGTCACAATTTGAAACAATAACTTCAAACGTTAACAATGTTGTGATGATAAGAATTTCGGAAAAATATCACCACCTCGTAAATATATGAAGTGAAATAACAGAGTTCAGTTAAATTTATTACTTTAATTGTAACACTCGTTGTAAATGGGCGCTTTTTTTTTAGAAGACCGCCTGACCAAAACTCAACAAATAAAATAAGTTTGCAAAAAAAGTTCTGAAGTGGAAATGATGGCATGAAATCATGAATACATTGTGTAAAANAAATAGAAATATTGTTTATTACCTTTGCCACAACAAAGTCACAATTTGAAACAATAACTTCAAACGTTAACAATGTTGTGATGATAAGAATTTCGGAAAAATATCACCACCTCGTAAATATATGAAGTGAAATAACAGAGTTCAGTTAAATTTATTACTTTAATTGTAACACTCGTTGTAAATGGGCGCTTTTTTTTTAGAAGACCGCCTGACCGGAACTCAACAAATAAAATAAGTTCGCAAAAAAAGTTCTGAAGTGGAAATGATGGCATGAAATCATGAATACATTGTGTAACAATTACAGCTCTTCATGATGGAATAAATAAAGTTCTGAATAAACTCTTTGACCATAATAAATTTCACTTTATCATANAAACACCGGATCATGTTTTAGGAGGATCAAAACTTCGATTTTTGAATTTAACACTTTGTATGATAAAAAAAAAAAAAAACTCGTCAAAGTAAAAAAAAAATTAATATTTTATCTCACGTCAACACTTAAGAGAAACTGTCATCGTTTATTAAAATTTCTTTACATAATATTTAATTAATTTTCCAAAATTTGTAATTTAAATATGACTTTTTTAGAGGGGCTGCAGCCACTTTAACGTCCCCATTACGTACGCCATAGATTATCAAAGTGTGTGGCAAGGACATCCGCAGCGGCAGACTTTGCCCATCGAGTCGATAATTATGATGTAAAGAAATTTCAAATTAATTTTCTTAACCCTAATGAAAGTTTTCAACCTATACATAATATGAAAATTTACCATTTATCTGGCTGCAAATAAAAAATTTTGAAGATTTTCTACAGTACGAATTTGGGAACGTAACTACACATTCGGATATTTCCTTAGGAAAGTCACCAATAAAGTATGGAAAAATGGCCGTTACCAATCGGGCTTTATTAGCACNTTTCCTTAGGAAAGTCACCAATAAAGTATGGAAAAATGGCCGTTACCAATCGGGCTTTATTAGCACGCGTATATGAGTTTTCTTTGGTAGAGAAAAAATCATGAAAATAACTGGATGATTTAAACCATTGCAAGGTCAAGGTTGAAATTGTTCCTTTCTGACGATTGACTTCGCACCCAAAGGCAGTTTTATGGGCAGGATAGAAATAATTGTAGTGTTTCGAGTTTTCTGTGTCATAAAATGTATNTCGCACCCAAAGGCAGTTTTATGGGCAGGATAGAAATAATTGTAGTGTTTCGAGTTTTCTGTGTCATAAAATGTATTCAGAAATAATTATTGAAAATTATTCTTTGACAAAGTGATGTATAAGACGAAGATTATTTAATAACTCTAATACCAATGGCGTGCCTTAACTTCTTTACCATGTGGGTAAATAGAAATATTGTTTATTACCTTTGCCACAACAAAGTCACAATTTGAAACAATAACTTCAAACGTTAACAATGTTGTGATGATAAGAATTTCGGAAAAATATCACCACCTCGTAAATATATGAAGTGAAATAACAGAGTTCAGTTAAATTTATTACTTTAATTGTAACACTCGTTGTAAATGGGCGCTTTTTTTTTAGAAGACCGCCTGACCAAAACTCAACAAATAAAATAAGTTTGCAAAAAAAGTTCTGAAGTGGAAATGATGGCATGAAATCATGAATACATTGTGTAAAAATTACAGCTCTTCATGATGGAATAAATAAAGTTCTGAATAAACTCTTCGACCATAATAAATTTCACTTTATCATAACGTCCATTAACCGCACACTGAACAATAACATAATAAAATTGCATATAGCACGGCTATCGAGTGAGATTCCTTGGGGGTTTATGAAAGATAATACACACTGAAGAAGTAATACGTAATACACGTAGAAAATAGTGCGTTCTCCACGATGTCACATATAATAATAACCAAAATCGCGTTCTATTCTACTTCTTAAAGTTAATATTGCTCATGCGGGATTCAAACCCGGAGCCCTGTGTGTCCGAAGGCAAACTCCCTGGTGACTTGAGCAACGTGTGGGGGAGGGGGGGTGTCACCTTCCACGCTGAGCCCAGAGAAGTGGAGATAATTGAGTCTTGAGAGCCGATGAGGGTGATCGAGGTGAGCATGGAGCAGCGCCGGAATGAAAGGGCGGGGAAAAGGGAGATACCTGAGGAAACCCGCCGATCAGCGGCAATAATCTGGGACCGACCTGGCCGGGGATTGAACCCGGTCCGGTCCGCCTTGGTGGAAGGCGAGAGGAGGCTGACCTCCTAGCCACCGCGGGCCCGAGAAGAGCGAGGGGGCGACAGGGAGTCAAGTTACCCTCCTGGAAGACGGGGTCGTCGCAGAGCGATATGAAGTGATGTCTGGCGCCTGCCACGTTGGTGTTGATGAGCTTCCTGGCGTCGCCGTCCATGCACTTGGTGGCGTACTCGTCGATGCACTGCATGCCCGTCTTGAAGGCCCTGCAACACCACAACCAAGCGCACAGTGAGCCTTCGTGAATGCTGGCATGTCAGTCACCTCCTCAGTCTTCTGCCTCTCGCCTCCAGCTACATGTTAAGGCTACTGATCAACAAAACTCGTCATTGTGTACTTGTACGAAACACCGTTCTTCTTGTAGATATTACTCNATGTTAAGGCTACTGATCAACAAAACTCGTCATTGTGTACTTGTACGAAACACCGTTCTTCTTGTAGATATTACTCATAAGTACTATTTACCGACATAAAAAAATTACATCCCATAAGTTTTTCCTTGTAGCAGGTCAAAATCACAATTTTGTTTAGTATTTTGGGGGCGTAAAAATAAATAAAATCGTAAACAGAAAATTAAACAAGAGCAATAGAAAGATTGTATTTTAATTCACTTTTAAATATGATTTACAATGCGAAAATTCAGTAGTGACCCGGCCGGGGATTGAACCTGGTTCGCTTTAGTGGGAGGCGAGCAGTCTAACCACTGAACCACCGCGCCCCCTGGAAGGAATATTTAAAATCACGCACTGAGATGTTAATTCAACTTTTAAAAATTGCTCAAAATAACACGATTTTTGCAATGTTTTGATTTGTAATAAAACGCAAGCCGTATATGCCGTAAGCAATAATTATTACGTAAAGAACATGCATCCCAGCCACTGAAAGCGAGTTGACATCGAAACTGCAAGAACAGTATTACAACAATAGTTCAAAGTGATGGCCGTTGACGTGGTTGCACTGCGACATGCAGTACCATAGCAACACGTGTGGCTGTAGTGATGATCGTCGTCGTCGACTTGACTTTGCCAGGTGGTTCTTGCAGCAGCGCGTTTACTATCCCAGACTCCCCTGCCGTTGTGCCGTGGACAGGCGAGGCGCTCTTTACCCGCGAGGGCATCTTCAACAGCAACAGCGCGTCTTGCCTTTCATTTAATTTGTATCATAAGGATGCATTTCCAACGCCATGTTCACTGCATCAAAACACTCCTCTCGACAGCCCCTCGCATTCCACAAAATATCTGCACTCATTTCAAAAACATCATGTATTATTATAACACATTAATTCTTTAATATTTCACTATTTCGCTTGTCTGGCGCATTGATATAATGAACTAGATGTATGATAATCTATATTTTACACATTTCGGAAGAATACAAAATCAGAAAAAAATAGATCTTAATCACTTTTTCAAGAATGACCATTATAATTATTGCTCTGGTTGTATGTAAGAACATGTTAGTGCTACTGCAAAATTTTTTTTTTTATAATTGACTTTGTGTACATTCATTCATTTCGTACCTGAAACGGGCGTGAATGCTGATACTGATGAAAGAAATGAAATTTTTCATTACTTTGTTTTACTTTAGACCTATCTCTTAAAATATTCTGCACAAAATGTTTAAAAGAATAAAGTTTTCTGTAAATACAAAAAATTTTGTTTTAAAAGGGTACAGCTATTGCATCAAAAATAACTTATTTACTGTACTGTTGAAAATAATGTGTCTTCCCTTATAAGTTATTTTAGTTTAAACTGTCACTCAAAAGGTATTAAAATTAGTTTATTTTGTACGCAGTGATATCAATTTTCTAAGGAATTTTTTGTTCAACTTGCGCCATTTGTATGAAAAACTATACGCATGTCAGTTCGTGATTTAATAATGTCAATAATTTTCAATCCAAAGTTTTACTGCAATAGAATCTAAAACTTGGTGTAACTACGTTGACGAGTTTTGAAAAGTTGTTTCATCAAAGCAATCTAGAAACAAAACTTCAAACTGAAGATGGTTACGTCATTACATCGTTTTACGTGCTCTAGTTTTCCAGCCAAAATGCATTGAAGAGATAAGGGTTTTCCGTGGGAAAGATTTACAGCTTGGAAGTATAGATAGCTTTTATATAGTCTCGAGGATTTCCTTTTAGTAATTCGCACTCTCTCTTGAAAATTTAATTAGATTTACTTTCACTAACATTTCATTCTTTCATAAATCTTTGGCAAGCCGAGACAATAGGAATTAATTTCAAGAATGTTAAACACTCTCTGACACTCAATTCACTTACAAAAATAATCTTTTCGCATGCTTTTCGTTTAACGTCTCTAAACAAGAAGAGTTTGTAGTGTTATAGTAACATTCTGTAATTTTTCTTGCCAGTAAATTTATTAACCGTACTGAAGTTTAAGTAATACTCGTTTTCTTTTGTCATTGTTTGGCAGCATCAGACAGACAACAATTTCATAAATGGTAATTTATCTCATTTGGGACGCAGCTTGGTTAATTAGAAAAATGGTACATCAAAATTAGTAGTTACTTGATGAAAATTCAGACCGGTTTACTATAATTTTGTCTTTCTGCAGTTTTAAATTAAGCATGTTTTTTTAAAACAGCATCAGTATAAATTTAATTTAATTGCCTTACTTGCAGCTTTTCTGCATCTATCTCACCCACGAACTCATTAGTTCAGTCTTTGTAAATCTTTAATATTCTACAATAATTTGAATAAATTTTGATAATAAAATTTAATTTCAAACTATTATCTTCGATATATTTTGACAATACAGTAACTATACTTATTATGTTCCGAAACTCACACTTACTTAAATACTGTATTGCCGGAAGTATAAAATATAGTAATATTTACGTGTTGAAAGATATTTAAGCGTCAAATACTGAATTTTCCGGAAAACATCGCAATTAACTGGGACAAACGGATATATTTTGGAGCGTTTACCGTATGTATGCTTGATTTAAATGCTCCACGCGAAGATGTTATTCCATGGTCTAAAAGCAATCAGCATTCAAAATTGAAACAATATGTTTAATGTGTTGTTAATAACCGTATTTTCGTTACACTTATATATTCAGGTAACATTAGTTAGGTTCTCAAAAGATTAAATCGTACGATATAACACTCGTAAAACGGATTCAGCAGAAGAAATTTTCAATCCCATTTGGCGGTAATCTGTAGAGTAATTCCTGAGATACCATACGAAAGTTTTATCTCCCTTGTGCAAATGCGCCCCCAAATGGAAGCAAAAAAATAAAAATACGAATTTAAGTGTAACATCGCCATGGGCCTGACCACTTTACTAATACATTACGTTCGCAGTACAAAGCCGATTCTTAGGACTATTTAATTTCTTCGCTGCCAACGTAACTGGAAGACTGCATGCCAATGCGCACTTCGACATACAAACAAGCAGTGGTATTTTTCAAAGGTTGGTTGAAACAGTGCTCACTTTACAGTGAACAGCCTATACACTCGTGTAATTCATAAAGAGTACACGCCATATGTATACTGCAGATTCACGCCGTGAAGTATGAGTCACTAGGACGGCAGTGGAGAGTTTTCAGTACTATCAGTAGAAGCTAAACCATCATTTACAAGTAATCATTAATTCTATCACAATTTTCCCCACTGAGAATGCAGTACTCTCTAAGAAATTATTCACAACCTTATCACATCATTGTACACGCGCACAGGAAGAGTGCATACAGGAAGGTTATTTACACTACAGGCGTTGTAGCTTTCCGACAGCAATGAGTCAATTCCGTACACTGTTAAATATTTCCTTATAGTTACGTGCATTTTCACGGAAATGTACTGTAAGTATACGGGAACCCAGTTCGTANCACCCACAGCAGAGATAAGTATACAGTACGCCGTCCAGAGAAGCCCCCCTACACCACGAAGTCGTAAACAGTTAAAACGAGTAGTCAAATTAGGTACCACACCTCGGAAGTGCTGCTGTTACAATAAACACAATTTAAGCTCTGTTATATATCGTCCTTCAAAATGTAACAGTAAAAGACTACCTTATTGAAAACCCCTTAACCTTCTAGGCATCTTATAGTCTATGCCGGGAGGAATTAACTACGACCCTACACGCCACCCTGTCTTCCACAGTGGCGTAGCGTCAAGTTAATTTGGCTCCCAGACGTGGGGCCGAACGCTATTTAGTGTAGCATACGTCAAGTTAAATTTGGCGACCAACTGTGGGGCCTAGACAAGCCCACGTTAATTATAACACATAAGTTCTCTAAAATGTCACTATTTCACTAGTCTGGCGCATTGATATAAGGAACTAAATGCATGATAATGTATAGTTACACATTTCGGAAGGATAAAAAATCAGAAGAAAATAGGTTTAAATCAATTTTTCAAGCATGACCATTATAATTATTACTCTAGTTGTATGTAAAAAAATATTAATGCTACTGTTAGCATTTTTTTTTATAATTGACTTTGTGTACTTTTATTCATCTCGTACCTGAAATGGACGTGAATGCTGATACTGATGAAAGAAATGTAATTTCTCATTACTTTGTTTTACTTTAGACCTATCTCTTAAAATATTCTGCACAAAATGTTTAAAAGAATAAAGTTTTCTGCAGATCTTAAGTAAATATAAAAATTTTTGTTTTAAAAGAGTAGAGCTATTGCATCAAAAATAACTTATTTACTGTTCTGTTGAAAATAATGTGTCTTCCCTTATAAGTTATTTTTGTTTAAACTGTCACTCAAAAGGCATTAAAATTAGTTTACTTTGTACGCAGTGATGTCAATTTTCTAAGGAATTTTTTTGTTCAACTTGCGCCATTTGTATGAAAAACTATACGCATGTTAGTTCGTGATTTAATAATGTCAATAATTTTCAATCCAAAGTTTTACTGCAATAGAATCTAAAACTTGGTGTAACTACGTTGACGAGTTTTGAAAAGTTGTTTCATCAACGCAATCTAGAAACAAAACTTCAAACTGAAGTTGGTTACGTCATTACATCGTTTTACGTGCTCTAGTTTTCCAGCCAAAATGCATTGGAGAGATAAGGGTTTTCCGTGGGAAAGATTTACAGCTTGGAAGTATAGATAGCTTTTATATAGTCTCGAGGATTTCCTTTTAGTAATTCGCACTCTCTCTTGAAAATTTAATTAGATTAACTTTCACTAACATTTCATTCTTTCATAAATCTTTGGCAAGCTGAGACAATAGGAATTAATTTCAAGAATGTTAAACACACTCTGACACTCAATTCACTTACAAAAAAAATCTTTTCGCATGTTTTTAGTTCAATGTCTCTAAACAGGAAGAGTTTGTAATGTTATAGTAACATTCTGTAATTTTCCTTTCCAATAAATTTATTAACCGTACTGAAGTTTAAGTAATACTCGTTTTATTATGTCATTGTTTGGCAGCATCAAACAGACAACAATTTCATAAATAGTAATTTTTCTCATTTGGGACGCAGCTTGGTTAATTAGAAAAATGGTACATAAAAATTAGTAGTTACTTGATGAAAATTCAGACCGGTTTACTATAATTTTGTCTTTCTACAGTATTAAGTTAAGTATGTTTCATAAAACAGCATTAGTATAAATTAAATTTAATTGCCGTATTTGCAGCTTTTCTGCATCTATCTCACGCACGAACTCATTAGTCCAGTCTTTGTAAATCTTTAATATTCTACAATAATTTGAATAAATTTTGTTGATAAAATTTAATTTCAAACTATTATCTTCGATATATTTTGACAATACAGTAACTATACTTAATATGTTCCGAAACTCACACGTACTTAAGTACTGTATTATTTACCGTATATATGTTTTATTTAAATGCTCCACGCAAAGAATATTATTCCATGGTCCAAAAGCAATCAGCATTCAAAATTGAAAAAATATGTTTAATGTGTTGTTAATAAGCGTATTTTCGTTACACTTATATATGCAGGTAACATTAGTTAGGTTCATAAAAGATGTGGCGGTAATATGTAGAGTAATTCCTGAGATACCATACGAAAGTTTTATCTCCCTTGTGCAAATGCGCCCCCAAATGGAAGCAAAAAAAAAAAAACTACGAATTTAAGTGTAACATCGCCATGGGCCTGACCGCTTTACTAATACATTACGTTCGCAGTACAAAGCCGATTCTTAGGACTATTTAATTTCTTCGCTGCCAACGTAACTGGAAGACTGCATGCCAATGCGCACTTTGATATATAAACAAGCAGTGGTATTTTTCAAAGGTTGGTTGAAACAGTGCCCACTTTACGGTGAAAAGCCTATACACTCGATGTAATTCATAACGAGTACACGCCATATGAATACTGCAGATTCACGCCGCGAATTATGAGTCGCCAGGACGGCAGTGGTGAGTTTTCAGTACTATCAGTAGAATCTAAACCATCTTTTACAAGTAATCATTAATTCTATCACCATTTTTTCCCCATGAGAATGCAGTACTCTCCAAGAAATTATTCACAACCTTGCCACATCATTGTACACGCGCACTGAAAGAGTACATACAGGAAGGTAATTCATCCTACAGCCGTTGTACCTTTCCGACAGCAATGAGTCAATTCCATTCACTGTTAAATATTTCCTTATAGTTACGTGCATTTTCACGGAAATGTACTGTAAGTATACGGGAGCCCAGTTCGTAATGACGAAAAGCGGAGCTGAAGTACGGAAATAAAATATATAGGAAGTCTTCGTATTTGCTATAGCTTCGGGTTTCGAAAACGAACAATGCCGAGTCAACACGAAGTTTCCTTCTCCACTTTAACAAGAAAATGATCGTTTCTGCTGCAGTTAGGATATCAACGCTACTTAGACATATTCCTTAAAACATAAAAAAGTTGCATCAAGCGTTTGTAACAGTTAACGCTTTAAATAAATAAATTTTAATAGAAACTAAAAATAAAAATGATGTGAAAATATAACATATAAAAAAGCTGTATCAAAAAACAAAATTTTTTAAAATTTTTGCTCTCTTTTTAGTACTCAGTAGAACACCCGCATAACGGAAATTAGGGATTTTATTCGTTATCTCTTTTTTTAAAACTTGTAATACGGAAAAATAACAAGTCGATTTACGGAGAGGTTTCGTAAATTCACGGAGAGTTCAAGAAATTTACGGAATGTCCATTTTTGAAAAACGAGTCTGTAAATTTATGAAGAGTTCTAAACAAATTTTCACAAGCACTTCTACGTAAAGTGAAGTAAACTGTTTTTTACAGAGCAGTGATATTCCCAAATGTGTAAAGTGGCACTTCTATATGTTTTACCTGCTGCGTGGCAAATTCCTTTACTATTTATAGGTTAAAACTTTCAATACAGGTTAAGAAGATATTGAAAAATTATTTACAGCGTACACACAAACACATCGTCGCACGGTATTTTCATTTCATTGCATGCACACCTCGAAAAATTCCGAGTTTGCCACGTTGACTGATTACTGAGTATTATGTTGAAGATAACTTAATTGGAACTGTGACTGGTTGACGTATGGGGCGGTCATATTTCATGGAGCTATCAGTCGGGGCTCGGAACGTGGCGCAAATTGCCCGGGGTAATTACGTGATCCCCGTCCCCTAGTGCGACGTAAACACTTTCAGAAGTAGTGTCCCACATCAAGATGACTCTTGCAAACATGTCCTGTTCGCCTGGTGACTTTCCAAGACTATGATGACACTGTAAAAATTTTCTCTACTTCTACAAACCATTATTTGGGAACTACTTGTCAAAATAATTTTGGTAATACTAAAAGCAAATCACGGAAAATTTGTAAATGATACTGTGGAATGTGTAACGCTTATGTTCGATTTCAACAAGTAAGTACTGTATTATAAATTTGGAGTTTACTAAATAATTTAGTAAGTTTCACAAAACAGTGTGTAAGAACTATACAGTATTTGTTTTTTACATGCAACAAGAAAAATTTTGGCAACTAATTTCCAAGAATTTCCGTGTAAAACTTACAAAATTGTTTTACTGTACGGAGGAAAGAATATACGCAATGATAAAACTGAAATAAGTTCGAAATTAACATAAAAGAAATGTAATGTCGCCGCAAAGTTAAATAAGAGTGCCTTTAATATATTAACTGTTTAATATCACCATATGTTCCTTGGACGTTTAAAACTTTATGTATGGCTGATTCAATGTTTCGGCAGTTTTAACTGGAGCGATGAAGCCTTGAAGAAGTCATCGATGGCGACACTGTGGTTGGTGATCCATCCGTAGAAGTCGATGGTGCAGCCGACGAGATGCATGAAGAATTCGATGGTGCTGTCGGCACCATACCTGAAGAAGTCGAAGGTGCTGTTGGCACCATACCTGAATAAGTCGAAGGTGCTGTCGGCGTCATGCTTTAAGAAGTCGATGGTAACTCTGCTCTAGGTAATACATCCAAAGATGTCGAAGGTGACACTGCTGTAGGTCACCCATACGAAGAAGTCGATGGAAACACTGCTGTGTGTGACCCATCCGAAGAAGTCGATGGAAACACTGCTGTGTGTGACCCATCCGAAGAAGTCTCGGGCACTGTTAGCATCATGCTTGAAGAAGTCGATGATAGTAATGCTGTAGGTTTTGTTGCTGGACCCACAACCTTTGTCACTATAATATTTTATAAACCTCTGTCACTCTAATATTTTATAAGTGCTTTGAAAATTGAGAAATTGTATCCTTCATATCAACTGCTGTCAAACTAAGTCTCACAGCTGACCCCCAACTGATTATAATATACTCATATCCTAGCGCTATGTCGTCATGTTGATATTAAACCATTCATATTACATCCATAACACGTTATACGGACATTGATCAACCATTCAAGTGCAGGCACTGAAACATCACATGCAGGAGTTAGTCTCTGACTACTGCGGAAAGACTCAGTCGACAGAAGTCAATCTTTCCATCAATCCTTTTCAATCCTCATCAATCATTACCGCACTCACCGCACGCACCACAATCAACACTACACGCATACAGTAAGCACCGCACATACCGCAATAAGCACCGCACGCACTCCGCAATCAACTCCACGTGTGTACGATGCTGATTGCAGTGCATGCGGTACTGATTGTGGTGCACGAGGTGCTGATTGTGTGTGTGCATTACTGATTGCGGTGCATGCAGTGCTGATGGCTGTGCGTGTGGTGCTGATTGTGGAGCACGAGGTGCTGATTGTTGCCTGTGCAATGCTGATTGTGTGTGTGCATTACTGATTGCGATGTATACAATGCTAATTGGTGAGTATTGCAAGGCTTGATGGAAAGATTGACTCCTGCCTACTGACTCCTTCTGTGGGAGTCAGATACTGGCTCCTGCAGACTGACTCCTGCATGTGATGTCTCAGTGCCTGAAAGAGAGTGGCTGGTCAATGTCCGCACAATGTGTTATTGGCGTAATATGATTGGTTTAACGTCAACATTAAAACATAGGGCTTGGATATGGGTACAATATAAGCAGTTGGGGGTGAGTCGGAGGCTTAGTTTGACAGCAGTTGACATGAAAGATACATCGTCTCGGCTTGTAAAAGCATTTATAAAATATTATTGTGACGAAGGTTGAGGGTCCAGCAAACAAAACCTACAGCAATACTGTCTTCGAATTCTTCGAGCATGATGTTGACAGTGCCAGTAAATTCTTCGGATGGGTCACACAAAGCAGTGTCACCATAGACTTTTTCGTATATGTCACCTACAACAGTTTCGCCAATGACTTCTTCAGGCATGACGCCGACAGCAGCATCAACTTCTTCATGCATGGCGTCAGCTGCACCATCGACCTACCGCAGTGTCGCCATCGATGACTTCGTCAAGGCTTCGTCGCTGTTACTGTGACAAGATATTTGTATACAGCCAAAGTGCGAGAAAGCATGAAAAACTACTTATGTGAAGTGTCCTTCCTGTGCTATGAAACTATGTGACAATTGCAAACATATGTTCAAACGAGTTGACGACCTGAAGAGTCGTAAGAAGAAAGGTAAACATAGAGTTTCCGCAGATAAGAAATGATATTTACCCGTTTTTGGCGAAACCACATCGAACGGATTGTACATTAAACAATCACCATTCAAGGGTACTTTAAAAGATGATGTGATTGGAAATAACTTTGTTGTTACAAAAAGGATATGTACATACATTGACCACATTAAGCAAAGGATAATCAAACAATTAACAGAAGAAGTTGAATAAGGTCCCATAAAATATAATGTTTGGCTGGAGTTTACCTACGAAAAGCCACACCCTTTAAATGAAGCCGTTAGACATCGAGGCATTTATGACTGCAAATGCAGCATTGTACAATGTTGATAGCATTCCACGGACTGTAGAGGCCTTCAAAGAAAAATATATGGCCGAGGGTTCTGGTTGGACGCTTTCTAGTGTAGACAGTCTTGAGCTGCTTATAAGTAGATTACATATATTCACAACGTGAAAAGTGAGCATCCTTCCGGAAATACATTGCATGAATCCATGGAAACTATAGCGATTCTGTTTTCTTATGAATGTTATCTGAACTATGTGTGTATATATATATATAATTTAAATATAAAAATATCTTATTTCTAACTGATATTGTTGTATCTTGCCCAAGCATGCCTACTTCTCTGATATAGAGTACATGATATTCTTGGTTTTAATATATGTTACTTCATGATGGTACTCTAATTCAGCACGATAAAAACAAATGTAATTATGTGACAAAATACAATTATTTGAAATAAGTACTTAAATATTTATTGTGTACGCCCATCACTGATTGTGCAAATCAACGATATGGTAATAGAGATATAGTGTTTAAGTTAACAATACAGAATTTAAGAATGGATTGCCATAATAATACATTTGTAGCGGGTTGGATGCAACAGACATGTGAACATGCTCTTGAAGTGATAGAATTTTGACCCTGTGACTGAGTGGGAGGGGAGGGTGAAGGTCGAGTCGGGCTTGGTCAGACCTGCTTCAGTGCTGTACGTGGCGAAGAGAGTTCCTAAATACATTTCTACATGACTGGTGTTGCTCTAATACACCACAGTTATTTTTCTAGTAAATACAAATGAGGAACTAAATTGAGTTCGATGGTAGAAGGTCAAGACCATATGACATAATCAAAGATTGTGGAAGTGATGAATCCCAAGATGGTGTAACGGGAGGACGAGTAATCAGCAGGCTACAAAATCGAGGGGGAATGGCAAAGCATGAACACAATTTAAGATGGTGGGTGGAGTACATGTGATTTAATAGTGGTGATAAAATTAGGAAGGAATGACAGAGAATGAAAGGAAGGTTACTAAGAACAAAACGAAAGCAAATATAGTGAACATTGCATTACTGAGCTTGAGATATTGTTTGTTTCGTCAGCTCACCTGGTGGCTAAATCGAGAAATTAGCACCACTTAGGTGATGGAAATAGAATCCAATATGTCAGTCGCAGACAGCACCAACTATAATTTTAAAAAATATAAACAATTATGATTGCCGCCTGGTGGTTATATCGATAGCTCGTCAGGTGACGAAATCAACAATTGATACACTAGTGCTACCTGCGTGATAAAAAGTAAACAAATGGCAAAAAAAAACTAACAAAGTCTGGTGGAGTGCATTTTACATAATGATCATGTATAAAGGGGTCGGAGGCCTGCCGACTAAGTAACCAAAGAGAAACATTAATAGAGGTGAGAAAGGTTATGACAATGTGATTCATTGGAGGAGGGTCAGTCGTCTTCTGTTCATGGTGCTGGGGGAACCTCTGAAAATGTATATTTTTAATACATTTGTTAATAATATGGAAAATGATTTGTTTAATTTTTTTTATAAATTAAAAAAAATAATTGGGGATGGTTTGGATTTTTTGGGTTCACGTTTATTAAATGTTATGGCGTTAAGTTTAAAGCTCAAGATCAAGGTCACTTGGATTCAATATGGTTGTTGGGTGACATCAGCACACCGCAGCCGAAAGACCGCAATGACAGAGCATGATGCCGGCTTCGGCTCTGGGCCGTGTTATCTCCAAACATTCTAAATTCCTGGTCGAGGGTCTTGTGTCAAGGGTCTCGANTCTCCAAACATTCTAAATTCCTGGTCGAGGGTCTTGTGTCAAGGGTCTCGATCCAGGGGTCTTTAATATTGAGTCATGGGTCTGGAGTCCTGAGTAATAGGTTTGAAATTTTTTAGATTTTGTGTTATTTTTTAAAAATAATGTATATATATTTATTATTTTCCGTGATGTTTTGCAATTTTTTAAAAGATTTTAGGATTTTTGAATTTTTAAAAAAATTTGTTAAATATTTTGTAATTTTTTTAATTTTTTTAATTTTTTANAAGATTTTAGGATTTTTGAATTTTTAAAAAAATTTGTTAAATATTTTGTAATTTTTTTAATTTTTTTAATTTTTTAAATTTTTTGGGTTCTAGGACAAATGTAAAGGTCACCTACATCTAACATGGCGGACGAGATTGCTGACAGAATCAAGNAATTTTTTGGGTTCTAGGACAAATGTAAAGGTCACCTACATCTAACATGGCGGACGAGATTGCTGACAGAATCAAGATGACATATTGCCAGGTCTGATTCCGGACCCTTGAACCTGTGTGTCGGTTTGGCATACCCTATTCCTATTGAACCAATATGGCCACCACTGCTCTGCCCTCAAGAAACGAACCTCTCAAATCCTCCTGATGAATCGAAAAGCGCTTTTCTGCGGTTCGTTTTTGCAACTTGGGTGATAGTGCCTTTTTTGAGGTAAAAAACGCGAAATCTTGATGCAAAAAAAAATTTTATGAAAAAGGGAAATTTTGAGGGATGATGGTCAATTTTAAGGGAAAAGAAAAATTTTGAGGGAAAAATGGCTACTGCAGGACCCAAATGACGGAGCATGAACAGCTTCGAGACCCGAAGCATGACGCCGATGTGCCCAACTTCTCTATTTTCTATTACTGAGTTGATACCCAATTAAAAGTGTATTTGTACTCAAATATCATCACAGAACTGTTCAGTACTAGCAGCAGAACATTCGGTTCAGTTTTTACAATTCCGATTCTCCTGGGAACAATCAAAATATTGTTGGAGTTATTCTGTTAGAGGGACTATCTGTTCTGAGCGCAGTACTCTGTTGTAGAAACCATGTATAGAGAATGAAACACAATCACACCAGGAATACGACAAACCATTTTGTTGGCTTTACTATATATGTTAACAATATTTAGATAGCTGTCCCTGCTTTTAACANAGGAATACGACAAACCATTTTGTTGGCTTTACTATATATGTTAACAATATTTAGATAGCTGTCCCTGCTTTTAACAGATTTGACTGTTCCCGCATTCAATTGTTTTCCTCATAAAAAACATGGCAGTACATTCTCTTATAAATAAAATTATTTAATTCACGTTTTGGCAGGTTTCTCCATTTTTCGCTTAGAAGTTTCTATCGTACCCTGTGCTAGTAAAATCGTACGCGCCGTCCTGAAATACGTACAGCCTCCGAGCAGNGCTTAGAAGTTTCTATCGTACCCTGTGCTAGTAAAATCGTACGCGCCGTCCTGAAATACGTACAGCCTCCGAGCAGGACAACTCTCTCTCTCTCTTTTCAGGTCAGCGATTCTTTTCCTGCAATTCGAGCGACTTCACAACTCTTCGAAATCAGGATGCGGAAACGACCCGTCTTTTGTTGTTGTGCGACGTCGCGCGAAAATATTTTTTTCAAGCTTTTCTTTATTGTTGTATCGTTGGATTCGAAATGAAAAGAAGTCTTGCTTCGCAAATTCTATTCATTACAGAGAATGAAGGCTATGTAGTAAAAACGCGCTTCACTGAAAACGGAAATCATTTTCACGTGAACGTCGTGTGCGATACACGATGATAAAATATGTTCGATGCCGGTTTATGAAATTCGTCGTATTCACAAAAGCCAATTAAAACCTTTCGTTGACAATTACTGCGAAGGCAAAATGAAATGAAGAAAATTCTCGCAATTAATTAAGGCTTGAAATACTATATTTTCCTCTTTCCCTTTATAAGTGTCTGGCATAGTCTATTCGCGGCATCGCCATATTTTTTTAATCAAACCTTTGAAAAATCCCCTCATGTATGACGTGTTTGCTTTTTCCTAATTATGTTATTTATAACAAGGGTTTTATTTTTTGTCAAAGTAAAATAATTTTTATTTTGTTAACTTGTAGTTTCACTTATATTTTATCTTTAAATCGCAATAGTCAACTTATAATACATATTAATAAAAGCAGTGAGTAAATAGGAGTGTTGGTAACACATAGTAAGTAATATTTCTTTTGCAGCATATCAATAAAGTGAGAGAACACCAAAGAGGTGCGCTGTCCTTTCCGGTTGATTTTCTAGAATTAGTTAAACTTTGTTTGCTTGAGGCGGAGGAATATCCTGAAAATAGNCGCTGTCCTTTCCGGTTGATTTTCTAGAATTAGTTAAACTTTGTTTGCTTGAGGCGGAGGAATATCCTGAAAATATAACTTCAGCAGGGCTTCAGAAAAGTTGTAAAAAATCGTGAATCGACAATACGCATTTCCTTTACTGTCTGAATTTCTGTCGACATAACATTAATAGGAAATCGTACGAAGTTAGTTTAGATATCAATACGGGCTGTTGAGAAGAGATTTGTGCAGTCACTCTTTTTGTATTTATCGAACCACTTCTCCGCCATAAAGGTACTCACGGAAAAGCGGGAATCGTAAGAGTGGGAAGGTCCTAAATAGAGTTAATTATAATGCTACATGCCACTTTACTTATTATGGTGGTCTCAAGTTAAGTTCCCGGCACATACATCGTGTGGTTCGACATATCGTCGACGACAGCCTAGTTAGAAAAAAAACAGATTTGTATCGATTAAATAACCAGAACCTACACGCTCTATTACGTGAATTGACACTGGGAATTATTTCGAATAACAGTTAAGAGCTAAGTAAATAAAATGAAATAATCTTATTCAACTTTTATAAAATGAATCCACACAACTTAACTAGCTACTCTACATCAAAATAGTTTTACATTAAATTAACTGAACCGAACAATAATTTATGGGTTAATCAATTGATTTTTTCAACTCAACATAGGATTTTCGCGACGAACCAATGACGTCCCAGCTACAATCACGAAAAAAATACTAATAACTCGCCTAATATTTTAAAACGTAATAACTCCGTCATCTAACCATACACAGTGATGAACAAAACCTACTGCACTAATACACAGTGATGAACAAAACCTACTGCACTAATACACAGTGATGCATTATACACTATCAAGAGAACCACACAAAAGGTTAAATTTAACACACAGGTTAAGTAAAGAAAAACTACGGCATCGGTCTGTACGTCAAATTTAAATAGTTACAAAATTGAAAGTTCAGAAAATTCACTTAAAGGCACTTATTTATTAAAAATAATTACTGAAATATTTGTTTTACTGTTTAAAATACGATGAAAGAATCGTTGAAATGCAAAATACTATTCCAAAACCAACCATACAAATACGGTCGTCCAACAGGCACAGTCTACTGAGACAAAAAAAAACACAATGTGGCCTACCTCTCCAACCCCCTCAAAAAATATAAACTAGCAAACCGGTTAACTTGATAATTTATTGTACGTACCACCAACACCATGCATAACTGCTCACTTGCTCGATGATAGGGTTCAGTACAACTAAAATATTCACAAGGCCACCATTTTGAAAATAAATTCCAGAGCCGCATAAAACACGTAAGTATATGANAGTACAACTAAAATATTCACAAGGCCACCATTTTGAAAATAAATTCCAGAGCCGCATAAAACACGTAAGTATATGATGGCCTACCGTACCGTTACTTGTGTGAATAAATTAGTGGAATTCGGTTGATTGCTCAATGGCGTAAAATTTTTATTTTCTTATTTGGTGTTATCGTACACATTTGTCTAAAATGAGGTGCTGTATCCTTTGCTTCTAACAGATACTGTCATCATAATATGTTTGGTTGAATTTGATTAATNGTCTAAAATGAGGTGCTGTATCCTTTGCTTCTAACAGATACTGTCATCATAATATGTTTGGTTGAATTTGATTAATTTTTTTAATATATACGACAAACTTACGAAAATGTGTATATGACCCCATTTTGAAAATCAATAGCTGACCACACTTAAATCATGTATGTTTACATTGCCTTCTGTAGCAANTGTATATGACCCCATTTTGAAAATCAATAGCTGACCACACTTAAATCATGTATGTTTACATTGCCTTCTGTAGCAACAATGGTGTGCACAATTTGGTGGAAGTTTTTTATTTTTTCCGGAAATATGCAAAACGTGTAATTTTATCACCTGATGATTCTAATGAATACTGTTAGTTTACACAATTTGGTTAAATTATGTTAAATTCTTTGATAGATATAACATACTACTTCCATTTTTTCATGTGACGATTTTCATCAATGGAGGACAAAGAGGTTATGTATTAGTATATTCGGTGATTGTAATAGATGCAGTTTACAATGTTAAGTTAATATCGTGTATATATTTCGTGGGTATAGTACAATATGCTAAAATGTTTATATAGCCACCATTCTCAAAATAATAAGCACACTTAAAACCTACAAACTAATATGGTCTACCACAGTACAATTTATTTGCCAAATTTGGTGAGAATCGATTGATTATTTCCCAAAAAATTATATAAAAACGTTATTTTTTCACGTCAGATTATCTTACAAAATGGCGGAAATAAATAGCTCCGTATGGACAAATTTTATGGTTGTAACAGATTCTGCTAGTATACAAAATAAAGTTGAGATTGTTTCGTAGTTATAACATACTGAGGTACAATGTTTATATCATCACAATTTTCAATTAAGTGTCAGACCTACTCAAAGCACATACTTTTACATAGTTGGCCATAATACTACGTGTTTGCCAATTTGGGTTGGAATCTGTTGATTTTATCAGGAGATATGACATAAAAATTTTAATTTATCATGTCAAGTTATCCCACATAATGGCGGACAAAAGGGACTTTGTGTGGACACATTTGATTGTTGTAATATATACTGTCAGCCCACAAAATTATGTTGCAATTGATCACGTGGTTTCGACGATATAGAATATTAAATTAAAATTGCTATGTGGCCGCCATATTTAAAATGAGTGTCTGACCTGCTTAAAATATACCATTTTACACGAACTTCCATTGTACTACTTATCTGCAAAATTTGTTATAAATCAACTGATTTCCGAGATGACAGAAATTTGATGTATTCACTTGGCGTTATTTTACAAAACGGCGGTCAAAAGAGGCTGATTGTAAGCACATTTGATAGTTGTTGTACATGTTTATTCAGGTAGGTTGTTCACCTCAAATATCTTCCGAACCGCTGAATGGATTGAAAATTTTATCCNGTTGTACATGTTTATTCAGGTAGGTTGTTCACCTCAAATATCTTCCGAACCGCTGAATGGATTGAAAATTTTATCCCGAATTCATCAATATCACTACAGGGCTCTTAAAACACAGTGAATATCTGTTCCGAGCTGTAATTATGTACTTATGTATCGATATGAACTTTTGTTGTAATTTATAGGGAATATACCCATTTAACATAATAACACAACATGTAATCTATTTAGCTGCTTTAGTGACATGATAATTTTAAAACCGGACGAGCACCTTTTGAGATGTAAGTTTTCGAAAANGTTGTACATGTTTATTCAGGTAGGTTGTTCACCTCAAATATCTTCCGAACCGCTGAATGGATTGAAAATTTTATCTCGAATTCATCAATATCACTACAGGGTTCTTAAAACACAGTGAATATCTGTTCCGAGCTGTAATTATGTACTAATGTATCGATATGAACTTTTGTTGTAATTTATAGGGAATATACCCATTTAACATAATAACACAACATGCAATCTATTTAGCTGCTTTAGTGACATGATAATTTTAAAACCGGACGAGCACCTTTTGAGATGTAAGTTTTCGAAAAATAGGGGGGGGGGTGTTCCATAAGTGTATGCATTTGATTATAGCTATGGCGGGGTACGTTGCGTCATCCACTAGCGATACAGTAACACAGGTATCACACGCATGCTACCATTGTACCGTATTTGAGTTCCGGTGAAGCTAATATGCTTCTGATTTATGGTGAACGTTAGCGAAATGCGACGGCAGCGACAGCGTTATAAGTAGTGAGGTATCCGATACGACAGTGTCCGCCGCGGATGACACTGTTGAGATTCTGCAGGAAACTGTTTGTATATGGGAACTGTAATAATCTGGTGAGAAGCAGACACATACTACGAAGAAGTGCCGCAGGACGACGTGGCATGGACTCGACTAACGTCTGAAGGTATGCAGGAGACAATTCACACCATGAATCCTGCAGGGCAGTCCACAAATCCAATCTGCACCAATTTGAGGAAGGGTTGCACGTCTGTCACGTTTAATGATTCTCGTCAGTCGTCGTTTGTCCCGTTCTTTCACGATCTTTTTCCGACCGCAGCGATGTCGAAGATGTGATGTTTTACCGGATTCCCGATATTCACGGTACACTCGTGAAATGGTCGTACGCGAACATCCAAATGTTATCGCTACCTCGGAGATGCTATGTCCCATCTCTCGTGTGCCAACTATAACACCACATTCAATCTCACTTAAATCTTGATAACCTGCCATTGTAGAAGCAGTAACCGATCTAGCTGCCGACCGCATTGCGTTGCTCTGATTGGTTCCATACCTCTGTTATTTGCATACGCCGGCCTATACCAGTTTTTTTGGCTCTTCAGTGTATAACCTCATCAGTAACTAGATGGGCGTGATTATACGAGGAGGGTGGAATTTTGTCGGGCAATTCGTTTAAAAATGCGGGGTAGCAGACGATTTCTCCAGCGAGTTATTTCACCGGCAAAGCCAGGTTTAGCAACCACGGCAATGTGAACTTAAGTAATATGCATAACTGGTGAACTGAGAACCCGCACTGGTTGAGGGAGGTGGAACACCGGAGACAGTGGAGTGTGAATGTGTGATGTGGCTCGATCGGTGAGTTTGTGATCGGTCCCTTCTTAATTGAGAGTAGGCCTACATTAAGTGGAAACATATCTGCAGAATTTATATCGCAACTGCTACCTTTTCTCTTTGCAGATGTTACTCTGGAAATACGTCAGTGTATTTGGGTACCAGCATGACGGGTGTCCTGCACAATACTCACTTGCAGCTAGAAACGCACTCAACAACCTTTTTATTGACCGGTGGAATGGGCGCAAGAGGCAGCATCGCCATGGCCAGCACGTTCACCTGACTTGACTCCAATAGACTTTTATCGGTATAGGAGAAAGTGTGTCAGTAAGTCTCAGCGACTTTAGATGACCTAAAGCATCATGGCCAGCACGTTGGCCTGAATTGACTGCTATAGACATTTATCAGTATAGGAGAAAGTGTGTCAGTAAGTCTGAACGACTTTAGATGACCTAAATCACCGCGTCGTTGAAGCATATAGGAGCAAGTGTGTCGGTAAGTCTCAGCGACTTTAGATGAACTAAAGCATCATGGCCAGCACGTTGGCCTGAATTGACTGCTATAGACATTTATCAGTATAGGAGTAAGTGTGTCAGTAAGTCTGAACGACTTTAGATGACCTAAAGCACCGCGTCGTTGAAGCATATTCTACGACTAAGGCAACGGTTACCTCCATGTGGTCGTTTCTCGCCAAAAGACTGGACATGTGGTTTGCAGTTGAGGGTGGTCTTTTCGAGCACATGATGAAGTAGGCACAACGTGGACGTGCTAGTAATCGAACGCAGACATGCGAAACGAGAATAACCATTACCCTTCTTCGGGAGCAACTAATTACAACATTCTGGAGCATTTTATTAGTTGTGATAATCGATGTTATTAGGAATATTGTTGCTCGACACCTACCTACTAGCTACCACTGTACAGGACTAGGAACACGTAATGGTTCACATGCATTTTCCGAGTCCCATACAATAATTGCACTAGACAATGCCCACGCGGAAGGTTGTTTTGTTGGCGTTGCTGTTGATGTTACAGAAAAATAAAACACGTGTTTAATTTGATGTCCATGGCTTGAATTCAATTAATTCCCGAGCACTCGTGTAGGTTTCACAGTCCCCATAAATGCAACAAAAGCGTCGAAACCTTGCAGTACATTTTATTTTGTAATGCATGAAGTACGTTTATACCTTCATTTTTTCCGCTCAGTGTGTGCAGCGAGGTAAATGTATAAACTCTGTACTTGACATCTCCCAGAGGATGACTCAACCTAACCCGCTACAGCTACTGTCAAATGCATGCACCTTTGAAGAACCCCTTATATCTAAAAAGGTTCTCGCAGGATTATCAAAATAATCACGTCACTGAACTCGGCGCTTCGTAACATGTTATACTATTGGGAAAAATGCGTATATTACCAATTAAAAAACAAAAGTTGATATCCTTATTGCAGTAATTAATTACATCTCGGAACAGACAGACGGTGTCTCATGAGCCCCGTAGTGCCATTTAAGATTTAAACGTAAAAATTCCGATACTACTACTTAAAACATATGAATTTACATAATCTGCCACAGTACTACTTGTCTGCCTCAATTGGTACGAATCGGGCAATTTTTTCCCGAGATATTAAAAAAACTTTTTTCATTCATGTGGCGCTATCTTACAATATGGTGAACAAAAGTGTATATTTGTCAGTATGTGTCATACTTATAATAGGTACTTTCAGCATACACATCTTGGTAGAAATTGGTCGAAAGTTATGGTAAATCTATATATTTAATGAACCAAAAACATTTGTAGAACCACCATTTTGAAAATAATTGTATAGTCAATTTAAATTTCATATATTTAAATTACCTACCATATCATTACCTAATTGCTAAATTTGGCGAGAGCAGATTCAATATTTTTCGAGATATAATTTAAAGGCTTTATTTTTCATGTGGTGCTATCGTCCAAATCGGAGGATTAACCACAACACCCATCTCTAAATTCAATGCATACATGATGCACTCACAAGTTACAAAACTTGGTTTAAATCGGTTGAATGGTTCCCGAAATATGATCATAAACCTTTTATATGGCTACTACTTTGAAAGTATGCTCGTGGCGTGGTCGAAGAAGTTTAGATGTCCTTACAAATTATTACTATATGTGCACCGCGTT
This sequence comes from Clitarchus hookeri, assembly GCA_002778355.1. Lineage (NCBI taxonomy): Eukaryota > Metazoa > Arthropoda > Insecta > Phasmatodea > Phasmatidae > Clitarchus > Clitarchus hookeri. The sequence goes on from NQII01000045.1 coordinate 1,506,085, forward strand.
TGGTGAAATTCGGTTCACGCATTATGCAATCAGAAATTTGTATATCACCGACGACAGAAAAAAATTTATTCTAAAATTAAGATTTCGAACTTTTTTTTACTCCATCAATAGTCAACTACCTAACGCGGTAAAAATTTTGCTGGACCTTAAAAAATACAATTCCTTCTTTAGTTTTTTTAGTTAAACAGCAATGTGTAAACACAGAGGGATAATGGTGTTTTAATATATTTTAATTATCTATGTTATATAATTTTTTGAAACGTTCATAAATATTTTTGGGCCTGTAAAAATTGCTTGTATTACATAATTCTAGAGTATTGTGCTAGATATTTAAAATACATTTGTTTAAAATGTGCTGGGTTTGTCAATGTCCCCTTGAGAGACTTTCAAAACATTTTTTTTTATTGTAAAAAATTATATTTTTTTTACAAGGCCTGCTTATGAATAAATGTTAACACAATTGAGTTTTTTTATGATTTCAATTCGTAAGGCATCATGCTCAGCATTTATTTTGACTTTAACAATAACAACAGTTTATACCAAGAATCCACACAGCACCATCGTTCTTCGTGTGCCATTAAATATGGNCTTGTTTAAAATGTGCTGGGTTTGTCAATGTCCCCTTGAGAGACTTTCAAAACATTTTTTTTTATTGTAAAAAATTATATTTTTTTTACAAGGCCTGCTTATGAATAAATGTTAACACAATTGAGTTTTTTTATGATTTCAATTCGTAAGGCATCATGCTCAGCATTTAATTTGACTTTAACAATAACAACAGTTTATACCAAGAATCCACACAGCACCATCGTTCTTCGTGTGCCATTAAATATGNTTTGACTTTAACAATAACAACAGTTTATACCAAGAATCCACACAGCACCATCGTTCTTCGTGTGCCATTAAATATGGTGTTACAACTAACACTGTAGTTATAGGGTTACAATAAAGCTTATGAGCACCAGTGGTAAGTTGTACAAAATTTCAAATGACCAAGTCCTGTGAAATTCATAGTATTTTCTGAACCATGGTAGTATATTTGCTTTGGGTTCTTGTAACAACTACTTTAGGTGTTTTTAAGTTAACTATAAAAATGTGATATATAAAATACTTGCATTTTTATAACTACGCCAAAATAATTATACAGTTGAAAAATATAAATAACAAATAAATTATCAGTAGTAATAATAAATTTAATAAATTACATTTGCTAAAAATAAGTGTTTATTTGCTTAATCTTCATATTTGACGAATGTGAAACACTTCGCTGTATTAGTTTTCTTACTTTAATTTGGCATACCGCATGAGACACGATTTGCTATTAAAATAACTTTAAATAGTTGTCATTATTAGACTCTCGTAGAACGTCCATTATGTTTACACTCGTATGAATTCGGAGTGCAGTTTTGCGCTAACGTGACGCATTTGAAAAGCTCATCAAGCAGGCCTATATTTTCTTTCGGTCATGTTTCATTCGTTACAGTTACTTACCGCAGAAGCTAATAATCCAACCCTTTTATCATTACTTCATATCATTAATATTCATTTATAATTCAAGGCAACGACACATTAAATATGCGTCTATGAAACTACACATACCTAGTTTAAAACATCACATGGTTTAATAATTTCAGTGCTACGTACCGTTCTTAATTGACTTTGCATGATGTGTGTGTTTATTCTAATACTAGGTCCGCAGTTGCGAAAATTAAGGCGTTATTAAAACTCAGTTATTGAACGTAATTATTTTTATTAAAAAAAACTGCCTTCACGCAATAACACAAATTTTACTCTACGTTACAGTTGTGTAAATTTCACGAGTTTTCAATTGTTTTTATTATCTGTGGGGATATCGTGCTATGTTGGAATATTTTTACTGTTTATAGGGCAAAAAAATTATTTTGCTGGTCTGCTTCAGAACCGTTTGTAATTAATATTGCAGGGTAGGGAGTTTTAATTTAATTAGACCAATATTTAATCATTATGATGTTATTTTAATTGTTTTGAACGTTTCCGTACTTTTTTTTATATACGCTACGGAAAGAAAATACACTGGGGCTATTTTTCTGAGAGTTATGAATTTTATTCATATTTAGTATACAGAAATGATCCATTCTTGCGAGGTCATACTCGCATGTGGAGTATTTACAGTATGTGTAGAAAAATCGCTGGTTTTAGTATTCCGCGTAAACGTCTCGAGCCCATGTCACTCTGTCAAATTTTCTCCTTCAGGTAAATATTATGTCACTAAAATTTACAGATGAAATATGGCCATCATATTTCGTCATCAAATAAGGTTGGTCAAATAATCTTAAGTGTACTTAAAATCTGTGATTCTGTCAAAGTTTTTTGAAGGACCTTTTTTTTATCTAAACACAACTTCCAAAGCATACAGCCCATATTAGAAATGAATACTAAGAATTTATTGATATATATTTTTACTTTTAAACTATATTTTAATTGGGTTTTNAGCCCATATTAGAAATGAATACTAAGAATTTATTGATATATATTTTTACTTTTAAACTATATTTTAATTGGGTTTTTCAGCCGCGTATGCTACGCGAAAAAAACATAAATGTTTTTTTTACGACTCTTGTTCGAGTTACACTTCCAGAAGCATCCATGTACTGACAGATATTATATAAAATAATGGTGTCCATAATTTTATTTCGTTTCTAATANCACTTCCAGAAGCATCCATGTACTGACAGATATTATATAAAATAATGGTGTCCATAATTTTATTTCGTTTCTAATAATGCTCGCCATTAAAATTTTGTATATTCGATAATCGTTTTGTGGTTGTGCATGATCGAATTTGGTTAAACTCATCAGTCATAAAATAAATATTAAAACCTGTGCTATATATAATATTTCATGCAGAATGGAGACATAACTTTTTGAGGCAATTTTGGTGACGTTAAAATTTTTTGACTTACTTTACAGGACGGAGTTTGGGAGTTTGATATAAAAATTTGACAGTGTGACAGGAGTTTTAAAGCAAAACTGGCTGCAGTTCTCATGTGAAAACGTAGTACGGTGAGTGAGTGAAGAGATTTGGATGGCTCTTGGTAGCGAGATCTCGAGAGCCGAAGAGGGTAAAGCGAGGTGAGTGTGGAGTAGCGCCGGAATGCAAGGGTGGGGTAAACGGGTGATCCCTGAGAAAACCCGCCGACTAGCGGCATCGTCCGCACGATTCCCACATGCAAAAATCAGGGGGCAACCCTGCTGGGAGTCAAACCCTGTTCGTCTAGGTGGGGGGCGGGTAGTCTAACCACTACGCCATCGTAGCCTTGAAACTTCGTAGGGGTGACAAATTTCCTGGGAGGAGTGTGAAAGATTAAGGCTAAGTTTAAGTAGGATTGCTGTCTACCATCATGTTTTACTTGTATTTCTCCAATTTCCTTGCTTAATTTTCGAAAACAAACGAGTTCGTTGAGACTCGGGAACATCTTGAAAGTCATTTTGAACTCCATATATTTTTACTCGATAGAGTTTAATCTAATTATGTTTATTGGGATGGGAGGAGTGGAGGGGTAGATAGACACGAGTCAAACTAAAGATTTACAAATGCAAATTGCTGTTGGAAATTTGTGGGGAAATGGAAAGGATATGGGAAATTCTATTTTGGTGTATTTGTTTAAGGGTACTCCGATTTTCCTGTATAAATGGCCTATTACTATTTGCATTATATAATGGTAAATATTTTATGCATACAACTGTACTTAGCTACAATCGGTTAATGTTGTCACACGTCAAAACGGTTATGAGTTGGTCACTCAAGTACTATGATATGATACATCAAAACTAAAATAGATTTCTAACTATCTTGAACTTTTAGATGACAAATTATTTATCTTGGGCATTTTTTTAATTCTTCAGCGAAATAAGTTTTTATTATTTAAGGATGATAAAGTCGGTAGTCGAGGTGTATAGACACGAGAACAGCCTTTCTATGAGCGGTTCGAATGTTTTNATTTAAGGATGATAAAGTCGGTAGTCGAGGTGTATAGACACGAGAACAGCCTTTCTATGAGCGGTTCGAATGTTTTTATTTTCACGATATAAAATAGGATGAATTGTTTCCGTTGCAGTTAGTGACGAAATTTTGCTAGAATGTAGATTTGCATCGCTGAGCACTAAAGAGCATGATATGAAAATAATTCGTTTTGGGCCGGGGGAAAGAAATTTTTGCGAAATCTATTTTGTACCTCAGCCAAAAAAATCGGCGGGGTGTGTGGAGGGTTTTATACTGTANATTTAAGGATGATAAAGTCGGTAGTCGAGGTGTATAGACACGAGAACAGCCTTTCTATGAGCGGTTCGAATGTTTCTATTTTCACGATATAAAATAGGATGAATTGTTTCCGTTGCAGTTAGTGACGAAATTTTGCTAGAATGTAGATTTGCATCGCTGAGCACTAAACAGCATGATATGAAAATAATTCGTTTTGGGCCGGGGAAAAGAAATTTTTGCGAAATCTATTTTGTACCTCAGCCAAAAAAATCGGCGGGGTGTGTGGAGGGTTTTATACTGTATCTTTATACCCTCCCGCCCCTGCAGACTTTTCTCTTGTCACCTCTGTAGCAATGATTTAAGACTCCCTTATTAGTTAGGGGAGAGCAGGGTAAATTGAACACTCTAAGGTAAAATGGTATTAAAATCGTCTAAAATCGAGTAAAACAAAAACATAAAAGCCCCCCCCCCCCCAAAAACAGTTATTTAACAATCTAAATATATTATTATCAGGTCTTGCAAATTACAACTTTTTTTTTAGTTTAATAATTTGATTACCAACTAGTTCCTCTGCCCTGTTATGTTAGGTAAAGTGGCCAGTCATTTACGTTCTACTCATTTTAAAGTTTTTGCCTTTAAATATACATCCTACATACATCAGCTGATGACCCAATTGAATACTAGTAAGTCATGAAAACCAGTAAAAACACGCTTCGGTCATTTCCGAGCGTCTGGGAGTTACATTTAGCATATTATTTCGGCTGTCAGCTAGAAGCGATAGCGTTTTTGTAAGCATTAATGTTCATGTCCAAAAGCAGTTCCTCTCCTTATGGTAAACTCATCAGGCACTCTCAAGTGACGAACGTTTCAACCCGTTAGTTCAAACTAGGTGGCTGGCCATTTTGCCCTCTTGGACGCCGCTACACAAAACCTTCTCTGAAGTAAAAACTAAGCAGTCTAATTAATTTAATAAAAGTTGCTTTTAAAACCCAATACATCCTTTTTTAGTGAGATTATGCCAAGTAATGATAATCATGTCACGCACTGAGATAAAATTGAGAGTAATCATCACTTACCTTACATCAGACATGAACAAAACCACAAGAATTTAATAAAACCACCAGCTCAGGTGCTATTAGAACTCAAATGGCCTCCCTCTTAACTATTTCAAATCTTCGCCACCAGACTGCAGCACTCTCCAGCGGAGTAACAGCTGATGGCCACTTTACCCGCACTGGCCACTTGACCCTGCTCTCCCTACTTTAAAACTTTCGTCCATCCTAAGAAAACAAGAATGACGGACAGACAGTACAAACGTTAAAATTTTGGTTAACTATTTCTGAATAATATCGTAACAAGTTTTATTTTTTAATGCCAATACTAGACAATTATTAATAACTAAGGTGTGTAAATTAATAGAAGATGGAGGAGCTGTATGCACCTTAACCGCTGATACCTTGAGCGCCTACAGTGGTGAGGCGGAGTGAAGACGGAGCAATCTTAGTCTCCACCCACGAGGAATCGAGTCTGGCCCGTTGTTGTATGAGGATATTGGTCTGAACATTACACCAACGTGGTCTCTCATACTACGGTAATACTTCCACGCACATTGCACCTGTCGACGCAATTTTTTTAGGGTTGTCGATGACGTAGAGGACTGGCTAGACGATGTCCAGTCCAGTTGCATACGCGAGGTTTACGTCTGGTGATCGTGCTGGCCACCCTTGACCAACACCTCCCAGAGCGAGGAGGAGGGAGGTATTAACCGGTCTGACAGACTTTGTACTCTCAAAACGATCTTCACGAGCTCCAAGGCAGAATCTCTTCTAGTCACTGAACACAACTCTTCGAATTTTTTTTTTCTTGGCGTTCCTTTTCCGATATCACTGGAGCGGAACCGCACGGTTCTGTGTCCCATTTAATAAAAGTATAAATTCCGAAGTCGTATGCACTTCCTCGTTTTCCAGCTGTATTGTTAGCGCGACACAAAGCGGTTTCGTAATAATTTTAATTTGTTCGTGATGCCATCTAACGATGAATAGCGAACCATATCTCAGATAACCAGCCAGCCACGTGAAGCTGCACAGTAATAAAAATTTGCACACTAGACGTTCGTCCATTATATTTTAGGACTGTATAAAATTTTATAGGTCGACAACATGTTATTAGTTATTAAATGTATCGACATTTGAGTATCTAATTTTTAATAATAACATTGTTGAATACGACCACTCTTATTTTATGTAATTAATCGCCATATAGTAAAAGAGTTAATAGTGGTTTTCATTTTTACGAATTTGCCAGTCAAGTTGAGTTTTTTTTTGTCTGTATGCGGCCCTCCAACCCGCAGATTAGCGCATTCGCTACCCTTGGTTTGATTGTATAGTCGTGAGTGAGTGAAGAGATTTGGGCGGCTCGTGACAGCGAGATCTTGAGAGCCGATGCGGGTGATCAAGGTGAGTATGGAGCAACGCCGGAATCAAAAGGGGGAGGAAACGGGAGATCCCCGAGAAAACCCGCCGACCAGCGTTTGTATTAGTTCTGCTATATGACAGTGCGTTTATTATGATATTTGTACATTTCCAAACAAAACAAATTGTTTGTTGCAAAGCTTAACATAACTATCTGCAGTAACTGGAAAGCTGCTTTTTAAAAGTAACTCTTTTCAAGTTACTCCACTGAAGAAGTAACTACCAGTTATTCAAATTGCAAAGTAAACAGTTACAGTTCTTTATAAAGTAATTTGTTCCTTTTACTGTTTGTCATAGAGAAAACGTAGCTCGGCAGATATTACATCAAGAATAAGTTACGAACTTTTCGACCATAATGTTGAAATATCATAGTTACAAGTATAGGCATATTTATATTTGTAAAAATGTTCAATATATTTCTTCGCCAGGTTACTTACAAAATTTGTGTTACAGTGGGATACTCTGAGACCTCAATTATCATCTTCAGAGAGAGAGAGGATGTGTGAGAGAATGGACAGATAGAGAGAGAGAGAGAGAGTGCAAGAGTAACAATTAATAAATATAAATAATTAAATATAATTTATTCAAACCAATTAACCGCACATTGTTATCACGCTGCATTCATAAATTTACAAATAAATATACAGAATGGAAATAAAATGAAAATAAATTACAGTCCTAAATGTGTAGCAGCTAGTGTTAGAACAGACTATGTACGATAACAAAGTTTCTTGAGCTGTAATACAGACATATATAAGTATCTGTATTTCTGTATTTATTTGTGTATTCTGGTAGGGAGAGTGAAAATCAAACTTAAAAAAAAAAAAATTCATGTGTAAAAAGTAACGCGAAAAGTAACATAATTTATTGTTATTTGGGGAGCTAAAATTTAATTCATTTACAGTTAATGTTACTGAAACCTTAACATAACGTCGTTAACTTATTAGATGCTTAAAAAAAGCATGTGTTACAAGTTACGACGTTATTTGTAACACGTNTTAACATAACGTCGTTAACTTATTAGATGCTTAAAAAAAGCATGTGTTACAAGTTACGACGTTATTTGTAACACGTCATTTCCAGTTTCTAATAATCTGCGCTACAAAGAGATAACACGGTAACATACTAAATTCCTGAGTTTGTACTTGACTAAAGTAGAAGTAATTTTCTCAGCGGCTGCATCCACTGTCAGAATTCATTCTCGTGTTTGGCTCGGCCACATGTTGAATACTTATTATTGGTTTATAATACTTTAAATACTTTCGAATGAGCAGACGTCCGACGACATAAGTGAAACCTTCATGCACTCTACGACACACGAATCACAACGCAAAATTATAGGATATCCACCAACAACAGTAAGAGTCGAATTCCTTCTGTAGGCGTCACAGGCCTGCGTGGTATCGTCAATATTCTACTGTGAAACAATATTTTAAGCTAAGTAAATTAAATTTTTCGACCGCAGTGGCAACTTTGAAATTTTTTTAATTAATATACAAATTTATTTCAATCATCAGAGATGCCATCTTGGACACTAATTATTTGCTCAACATTTACCCACGGAACCCTTCAAAGTTGCATATTTTTGCCGGGACTGGTTTGAGTAGACATATCTTAATACATTTTAATTTTTAAAGAGATTAAGAGACTTTNTGCATATTTTTGCCGGGACTGGTTTGAGTAGACATATCTTAATACATTTTAATTTTTAAAGAGATTAAGAGACTTTTCGAGTAATAACTTAATTTGAATTTAAAGAGATACTATTACGAGAGAGGTTAAAGCTACTGTATGGCCACACAANTTTCGAGTAATAACTTAATTTGAATTTAAAGAGATACTATTACGAGAGAGGTTAAAGCTACTGTATGGCCACACAAATCCATGCTCAATTTGAAGGTTACACTGATAGTTTTAATGGATTTAGCACTGATAATTTCCTTTTAAAATACTGGTGTCAGAATTAAATATTTTCATTGGAATTAAATTTTACATATTTTCCCTAAGTCTCTGTGGTTATTTTAATTCTGCAGCTTGCTGTAGATTTGTTCTAAATACTTCCCAGTGTTCATACATGTTGTTTCCAGTCAACTGAGAACATCTGTGACTTTTTTTTCCTGAGACGCATATTCATGGTAAGGCATGTATAAGTTGTTTTACGTTGCTGCAAAATAATTCTGTCCCGTTGAGCCGGGTGTATACAAACTCCAGGTCAGAACTCAGTGTAAGGTATTGAAAAGCAAACTGGTTCAAGCCAATCCTTCATACTATTGTCGTGTGACGGTTTAGGAATTTTAGAGCGACGCTGGCCAACAACCAACCCCCCCCCCCCC
>NQII01000045.1:1515141-1553130 GCA_002778355.1 Clitarchus hookeri
TGGCACGAGGCAGGTGGTGGACCGCAGTTACACGTGTCTTGCTGCGCGTCCTGCTGTGTAGGCCTCCCTGCCACCCCCCTTCAACCCTGTACGCCTCTAGCCTGCCGGGAGATCTGTGGAGCGCAGGGATTTCTCGAGATATCAGCAAATTATCATGTGTATTTCGCCTAAACTCAAAATATACGCACCACGGAAGGAATAGCTGACGAGCTGGATTGGTGCCGAGAACACCCCCTCCCCCCCCCTAGCTAACCACAGGACAAGGTGGAAAAGCCCCGAAGAAGTAGCTGACGAGAGTAAACTAGGGGCGAGGTACTACCCCCTCCTAAACCTTCAGAAACCAGGACACGTGTTTTGAAAGGCATTGTTCTGCGTTCTACCACTCCACCCCCCTCACCACCTCCCCTCCCCCTCCCACAAGGCGCCACGTGCCGACAATTAAGACTGGAGGCTGGCAAGCATAAAAACCCCTTTTCGAGAGTACGAGAGTAGTGGGGGTTCAGTTGATTACTACCGCCCAGAGTAGGAGGTCAGACAGTTGATTAGTAACGCGCAGAGAGGTCAGTCCGAGAGAGCAGTGAGTGGAAGATCACCGAGCAGAGAGTTAGGTCAGGGGTTCGGACCCCTGGCCACGTCAGTACGTCAGTAGAACAGCAGTCCAGTGAGACAGCAGAACCTGCAGGCCTTTGCCAAAGGCCGCCCATCGCCGGAGCTCACCCACCACAGCTGACATCATTCCAGCAAGAGCTAAGTATACAATCACCATCAAGAGAAGCCCCCCTCCATCACGAAGTCGTTAGCAGTCAATCCGAGTAACCAAATTATCACAGTACCACACCTCTCAAGGGCTGATGTATTTTATTTGTGTTCAATTCGAGACAATATAGTCGTCATTCAAAATACAACAGTAAACGACTAAATTATTGCAAACACCTTAACCTTCAGGCGTCATATAGTCGGTACCTGGGGACATTAATAACGACACTATAAGCCACTCTGTCTTCCACAGAGGCGATATAGCGTCAAGTAAAGCGGCTTCCCAACTGTGGGGCCTAAATACGTCAAGTTAAAGTGGCGCCCAGACGTGGGGTACATCAAGTTAATTTGGCGCACAACTGTGAGGCCTACATACATCAAGTTAGATTGGCTTCCCAACTGTGGGGCGTACACAGCCTAGCGTCACTATGTTGTACTGTGTGCACTCACAACACAACATAAGGTGTTATATAAAGTTTGGCTTAGTACACAGTTACAACACACCCACACTGGCCCAGTGTAACGGCCACGGTGGAAAAGCAAAAATAACAATGGCCATTTCACTCGCAACAGAATTGACACACGTTACAGTATATTTATTCGTGCCGTGGAAAAGCCAGGTTTATCACAACGTTGTAACTTGCCTAGGTATGTTAAAAAAAACATACGTGTACAAATGTGAATAATGGTTGGAAGTTTTTTTAACAGGACGAAAATTTAACAGCTTGATTCAGCAAAAAGCAGCACGCCATATCTTGTCACCACTTCTGCCAACTTCCAATTTGTAACCGTCCCGCCATCACATCTAAATATCAAAATAAATATTCAACCATTAAAATATTTTTTTAGTTTGAAATCACAAATCCAAACATCATTATTTTTGCTGTAATATGTATGAAATATGCCAAAATGGAAAACATATATAATTTTCCTGCTACTTCTAGCGCTGCGATATTTGTGTGTGTGAGAGAAGGGGGAGGGAGAAAAAGAAAGAGAGAGAGAGAGGGATAAACGAGAATCTCCGTTCAGCTTATTCAATTTCTTCATCGGACGAAAAAAAAAAAAAACACCAGGTCACTAGGGCCTACGCACTGTATTTTGTACAGATATTTTTAACACTAACAATGAAATATGTTTCCATTAGTGCAGAGTGCTACCTAAAAATATAAATATTTCAATAGGAAACGTTTAATTTAGAAAGAGCATACGAAAAACTTGGTTGTAACCAAATTTTTAATTTCAGCTATTTCTCACTAGTCGTTGAAGACACATCGTTTCTGGCATGTTGCATACTAAATAAATATTACGAGTTATAGAAGATACCAAGTTTAAGTTTCATTTAGTCAGAAACATTATACATTATAGTAAATCACAGTGTTAAGTATTTGTAGTATATAAGATATTTAAAAAAAACAGGTGAACATGTTACTCTAAGGGCGACATTTCATAGGTTTGATTCAAAAAGAGTGAAGAAACCGTGAATGGAGTAAACCCACAACTGCCAACGTACAGTTGCGCAGCAAAGTCGTTTGTGTCGTGAGAAGTCCATTTATACATGGTTTAAAAAGCCATGCTACTTGTATTTAAAATTCACAAGGATTTTTTCATACATATGCAGCGAAAGGATTGCAAATTTTACTTTTTTTCTCTGCCACGGTGCAAAATTTACTGTATCAAACAATGTCACAAATTCATTAGTTTTGTTACAAAATTTACAAAATTTTACTTGTTCAGTAATTACTAGATTTTGGCATAATTTTAATTATTGGTTTTCGTAAAACCTGTTCACTGTGCATGCCCTGTAGCATTCTGTTCCATTGCCGTTCAACGCGTATTTCAACCTAAACCACGTCCTGTAAATATGAGAATCCTCCATGTACGTAGCTTATAATTTTCCGAGCGTTCAGAAACGTAAATTTCTAGGAATATTACTTGTTGGTTCCCGATTTCCCAAATGGGGGTTCAGTGAAATATAGAGAGAAAGAGGAACAAATGATGAAGAGCAGTAAGGTTTATATCAAAACCCATTTATCATGCAGAATGAACTCTATACTTCCCTTTTTTATTTACTGCCCAGTTATCCCACTACGATAGTAGATATAATATTTCAGAAAGCATATGGATGCTGACGCTAGATTTGACCAATATGGATATGTGTGTGTTTGCTTGTATTCGTTCATACATCTACCAGTTTATGAGTTATTTTAATATTTTGAGCAAGTNATGGATATGTGTGTGTTTGCTTGTATTCGTTCATACATCTACCAGTTTATGAGTTATTTTAATATTTTGAGCAAGTTAGAAACATCCCCAATTTTTTTTTATTATGTCTCGTAAATTTAGAAATGTTGATTTATAGTTACAACTGCACGCATAAATTAATTAGGCTTTAACAATCAGAAGCATCTTTGCAGATGTAAAAACTTCTTTCCAGGCAAATTATGAGTTAAGAATTTCAGACGACTAGCAGGTGTAACAACATTGTGTTAAAATGAATCATACCTGTTACGCGTATTAATTTGTTGCACCAGTTCAAGTTAGTTCAAAAAGTAGGTTTTGCTGTCAGAAATATTTTGTGAAGCCTTTACTACTGATTCCTGTTATCTCAGAACATACGCCTTGTCCAGAGGTGTGTGAGCTCGATGTTTTCAAATATTTTATATTTACTTTAAGCAAAGAAACGTGCAAAATACTAGGAGTATGATACTTTTAATTGCAAAAAGTTTATTGTTAGAAACCTCAGGATATATTTCAATTTTATTTTATAAAAATGCCATATATAGTTTTTAACTTTTATAGCATTAAAATATTTAAACCTATTTATTGTTTTGTCCATAGCCATTTTAGTCAATATAACTATATGAATATGCTTTACATTAAAACTAATCACTCATGCTTCTTACTGTCATTCATATTATAATTTTGACTCAGTAATGCAAAAATTACCAACCAAAATGTGACATAACCTGGGTTGTTTGATGCAAAAGATTTTTCCAACATTATAAATCTTACAGTATTTGGTAGTAACTTTTAATTTTTCACTGTTACTTAATTTAATTTTAACACTACTTAAAAGTGTATTGTAAAGATAATTTCAAAAATGTGGGTCTCCTTTTAAAATAATTTATTATAGGCTGGTCACGCTTAGTTCTCCACTTTTGGAGTAAATATTCGAAAAATGCCACTGCCCCTATCTGCATATATTTAAACGGGAACACCAACCGGCATACGCCCAGTAAATTTTGTAGCAACGGAGAGAAAAAAGTTCCATGTTTTAACTTTGATTAAAAACTCTTAGGTAAACATTTATGAATCCCAAAATCATTTCTTTTGCTTTGAAATGGTGTATGCATACTAGCGTAATAATTATAATATTTCTAATATATTTACTTTTCTAATAAATTAAGCAGTTTCACTTGACCGACGCATGAGCAAAGTGGTGAGTCGCATGGCAAAGTTAATTTTAAGAATGAAGAAAGACTACACAATATGCATACAAGCAGATCTTAAGCAGGGTTTCCAAAAGTGCTCAGTTTACTAACAACAGCCTTTGATAAAAGTTAAAAAGTGGGTTCGTTCATATGCCATATTTCACTTTAGAAAGTAAAAGTGGTTTTTTTTATTATCTATATATTATCTTAAACCATCTTTCAGGAACTAATTGAAGTAGTCAATTTATTTGAAAAAAAACGCAATTTTGTGATTGGTTCTGTTTTGGAACAGACATATTCCTACGGCTTTGTAGTTTCATATATTTTCGATAAATATTTTTTTTTGTTAAGTGTTAAGAGAAACTTGTCATAACGTCATCAGGTAAAACAGCAAATAGAGTTCATCAGAAGCCATGTTTTCCGCAAGTAAGACTATGTACAAATTAAACACCCGTGGGCTCCAGGGGCACGAATAATCTTTACAAAGTAGCACAAGTGGACTCGTTCGTTTAGGCCTTCAAAGTTACTACATTGAAGCCAGCACAGCTGAAGGTCTTCCCATTGCACTAGGCACTCGTCACAACTAAAAAAAAACGTAGTTATTAAAAAAAATGATAACGCAGGTAATTGCTGCAGCAGTAATAATACAGTGTGAAGAATGCCCTTGAATAACATCGTCAAAGAACGGCTGCATTTTAGCCTAGAGAAAAAAGGCTGAAAACAGTTTTCCACCAATATCCCAAAAAAAATTTGCTGATATTCATTGACATTTACAGTATTCAGAAGCTCAGTGCTCCTTATTAAATTCTTAACGTAGTATTTGTAATACACGTGTGTATCATTTCACCTTCAAAAGAGTATACCGTCTAAGGAATAACTTTTATTCGTAAGTCAGTTATGGGTGTCCAGTCTGTTATTTCATTTATTTAACAATAACGTTGATTTATAAGTAAAATATTTCCGATTTGCCACTTTTTCTCTGGCTCAATATGCAGGCGCACTTTTACATTACTTCTTGCTACTACTGCTATGGTTCCCATATTCAGTGCACAGATCAGAGCAATGGAAAATACACTACTTTATATTGTTTTAAACGATAATTCCGTTGACCCTCGATATCCTCCAGGGCACCGTGTTATCAAGGAGCTAGTGTTCTTCTCACAAGTCAAGCCAAGGTAAAATGATCACCAGTTCGGCTTTCTCAGCACGAATGCACGACTTGATCTTGGAAACCTCGGCAGTGTCGTAAAAAATAGGAAACTTCTTCAAGGCTTTCTTCGTAGTTCACACAATGTCAGTCAGAAGGTTCTTTGACTAGCGCAACCTGCATTTCGTACAATTACTTGACAAGCACAGGCGTAGGAACATAAAAAATTGTACCTCGGCAAGGTATTGATGAAACATTACCAAGCGTTATCACACCTGCGAAATGGCCCACCCAGGATAAGCAACGTTACAATTATCCCCTGAAAATCCATGCGAGCTCAGTTAAATTACACACGAGTTTTCCAATATAGATTGTTATCCACCGACGATAAGCCGATTATCCCGTAGAGAATGCATGTCCTAATACTACCTGTTTCAGACCAGTCACGCTTTGTCGTTGCAAGGTGACAGGCGATTTCTCTTCACATAATGTAAATTAAACTTCACTGACGTAAGATACAATATGAAAAATGTGAATTAATATAAGATATAAAATGCAGAAATAATACGATTGGCTGATACACAAATATGGTAGAGGAGTGTCGACCTTTAAGTTACAACTCGTTTTGTTGCGGTACTGTTGCAGTAAAAAGTGTAAGAATCAACCTCCCCTGCAACAAAATTTATTTCCAGCAAATTCTTTCCCATGCACACAAAAGAATAAATATATTTTTAACCCTCAGTATAAACACTTTGTCTTAGAACCAGTGGTATAATAAGACACGCTCGACACATCAACCAAGAAAGGGCTGCGAATTTTGCAAAATGTCTAAAAATTACAGCTCCAGTCAAGCACAATTATACCGGCATGACGCAGCAGGCATCACGTGATAAAACAATTTTTAAACAATCACAGTCAAACGGCATGTGACATAAACGTTACAGAAATCTCGGGCGTGACACGCTTACAGAACAGAAATAATATTTGATTCGGCCGCGTCGCGGACGCTACGCTATTAAATATACGTTGCTATTATGGTGGTTCCAATGTTGTATTGGTAGCTTTAGGATAAACAAGTGACTACAACAAATACCTTTGCGTTTTATTTTTTTGTGTGCCTTTAAAGTCGTAAAAACCGACTTTTGTTTACTATCAAATTCTGCGATGAACACTCAGTTTTGGAATTCCAGAAGAATTCACGATAAGTTCCAACTTTTGTGAAGCCCTGCTGAGGTTCTACTTCCTGGATATTCCTCCGCGTCATTTAACCAAGTCTAGAAAATTACACGAAATTGACAATGCACCGCATTCGTCCGCCCTCAGTTTGGTGCTGTCTTGCATTATAACTATTTCTTACCAGGCATTACCAACGCGCCTATTTTCTCTCTGCATTTACACACACAAATTAATCATTGATGAAATATTATAATTTATAAATAAAATATAGGTAAAAGTTCAATTCAGTAAAAAATAAAATACTTTAATGCTACCACAAGTAAAACAATCTTGTGGTAAATGGCATATCAAGGAAACAACCAAACACTTTCCACATAGGGCGATTTTTCAAATGTTTTATTCGAAAAGTGTAAAGAAATCGCGAATAGACTATACCCAGAAGCGTACGAACCGCGTAAGAACATTCAGCGTCGTGAAAAAGGCCTGGATAATACAATATACGAAAATCCTGTTAAACTAGTGTGTGTGTGTGTGTGTGTACGTAAGTATATTTGTTTATAACAGTTCTTGTCACAAGAAAACACAGATTGCCTCCTGCCTTACATGTTATCTCGTGCAGCCATGGCATGCGATAATGTACGTTTGATCGCATATCTTGTCGCGTTAGTCACGACACCGTGTTTCCATTGCAGTGGCAACACAGAGTCGCCCTACGCCCGCCTCGCCAATGTAAATACAGCATAAGGCGTAGCGGGAAACGCATTCACATAAAAAACCACGTGGGTGAGACGTAAAGGAGAATATTAACATAGATCATCTACGTATTTTTCACGAAGCGTCCAAGTAAAGAATATCCAGAAGATTTTGTAAAAAAATGAAGTTATTCATATTTGGTGCCTGAAAGGAAGACCTAAGACGCCACGCGTGACGGGAATTAAGACTAAAAGACATTGTGCGAATAGCAGAGACCACCAACACCCGCACGCGAAGAGGAGAGTATGACGCCAAATACAGCGAAGATTTTAAAATGAATCAGCAATTACCTCTACTTCTTATTTTCAACAAAGCCAAATCAGAAGCTGAATTCCACGGGCGAAGAATTAAGAATGCAAGTGCTAACTAAACCCGGTTCTACAACGGCACAGATGCGCATTACAGCGGATACGGAACACGGAAACGTAAGCGGAACATGTTCTTCGGTAGTGTAACAAATCCCTACCAATGAGAACGATGAAAAATGATGTCATGCAATACCGCCAAAATGAAGTACATCTAGCGATAATTTAAATATATATTGTAATACTTGGACCAAAACTTACCTACCCAACCCTTTCCCGGAATTTCAATTATTGTGTATGTAGTATTCTTCCGTTTGTATCTTTCCACTTGTCAATTCTTCAAATTTCTGGCAATTTCGTCGTATAATCCCGCCACATGCTTTACTATCTCGTTAAATACACTTTAGATAAGCTTACTGAAACTCGCTATTATGAATTCATTTTTTCAACAGTGCACTTCCTGTATTCGACCAAGAAGTAAATCGACGAACAAATTCAAAATAATTCGCAAGAACACAATTCAACAGAATGCACTTTAGTATAGTGAATACACAACTTCAATATGACCAACGTAGAGATAAAATTATACTCTTTTATTGGCCACGCGGTCTCACGGTCACGGAAGAGATGGAATCCGACCAGCATTCTTACGTTTTGCTTACGTATCCGTGTCCATTTGCGTCTCACTGGAGACTGAGCGTGGAGTGTGTTACGTTCCCATCCCCTTGATACTTATCCGCAGACGTGTGATTATAGATCATGCCTATGGTACTGTACCGACATTGTATGTTAAGGCTATTAGCGGTAAAATGAGAACTTTTGTAAGCCCTGTTTAAGTTCTACTGGTATGCGCATTAGGAATTCTTCCAACATATGTGAAATTAACATGGGCCAGATCAATTCATTCATGCTTCGGTCAGGTGAAACTCTAATACAACTTTGAAAGTAAATATTTTGCAAATCTGATAATTCTTACACTTATAAGCATTTAAAATACAGGATGTAATATAAATACATTCAGTATTCACGAATTTCAATCTAGCCCGTCTAACTTAGCGTTACTAAATATAAGTTTTTTTTTTTTTTTTTTACTGCGCGCATGTCAATATGCGAACCTGTTACAATACATGCAGGGAATAGCAGTGACAGAGGTTGAATTCAGAAGTATTCAAATAACCGTGAAGGCCTATACCTGCAATTGTGGAATGCAATGTGAATAACCACCCCTGTGTACCGGGATGGAGCGTACATACAGTTTCTCGACAGAAAGTCAGGTGTGCCACAGCATTATGCCTTGTTACACGACCATTAATGACAAAGCACTGCGGCTATGCACGGTTTTAAGGTCGCGCGTGCCTACGTGAAATACACGTGCACTTAGAACCAGAAACTTATTCCTGGATTTGCCCAGATACTCAACTCTCACCTCGGTGAACCGGGTTTGATTCCAGGCAGAGCCGCTGCCGGATTTTCGCATGTGGGAATCGTGCAGGACGATGTCGCTGGCCGGCGAGATTTCTCGGGGATCTCCCCCCCCCCTCATCACATCCGGTGCTGCTCCATATTCACCTCACTTCACCCTCATCGGCTTTTAGGATCTCGGTGTTAAGAGTCGTCCAAATCTCTCCATTCCCCACCCAATCACTCAACTTTTCTTAACATAGTGGATGTGTAGTGGAGAGATTTGGGCTGCTCTTAACATGCGTGGTCTTGAGAGCCGATGGGTGTGAAACGAGGTGAGTATAGGGCGGCGCCGGAATGCAAGGATGGGGGAACGGGAGATCCCCGAGAAAACCCAGTGGCATCGTGAAGCGATTCCCACATCCGGGAGGGACTCCACCGGTAATCGAACCTGGCTCGCTTTGGTAGGAGGCGAGTAGTCTTGTCACTACACCACTGCGGGCCCTTCTTTGACATAGATCGTTAGGTTGTTGCAATCCAGCTTACGACATGAGGAGCAAATGTGTCGAATTTTGAGTAATGCTCGAATGGACAGGACGTTATTATTATTAAGTTGGTTTGTTTTACTATACGAGCCGCACCTTCCCAACGGCTACCCGAAAGGTGAAAATTAGGAGTCATTAAAAGGCAAAAATAACTTCGATGAAATCAAATTTATAAAATATTTACTACGTGAAAATAAATGTTTCGACTTAAAAAGAAATCTTCTGGGAGACAACTGGAAGACTAACATATATTCCCAGCCGAACATTTTCAGCCTTCTGTTTACTGCCTATTTGTTCGTGATGTGTCAGCATGAGATAGTAAATAATAACGGTTGTGAAGTGAAAAGGGAGACGCCTGCTTACGATATTCTATACTTCACTTTGAAGAAAAGAAATGAACTAATAATTCCTGTAACACCCTAATATGGATTCAATTATCGTACACGTGTTCCTCATTCACAAGCCTGACTGCGTAAACACAGTCGTGAAACACGATCGCTCTTTGGCAGTAGCGAGAGCTGCGGTCGTGTAATGGTCAGACACTCGACTCCCACTTCGGTGAAACGGGTTCCATTAAGGGCGTTCTCTCTCCATCATTGTGTTCCGTTTCTGATATACCTTCACCTCGCTCCACTCTCAACGGCTCTCAATACCCCGATGCTAAGAACCACCCAAACCTCCCCACACTACTCAGTCGGTGGAAATGATCACGAATACGCCTGTTGGCGTTTAGAAGATGCGGGAATGGGTAATAGTTAAATCCCCTGCTCTTCGCATCAAAACATATTATCACAGCTGGTATTTCACATTGAAAGAAAGAGGATATATCTTAATTATACCGAGAAGACTTCGATAGAAGGGTAATAACGGAAAAAGAAGGTGAAAACACACGGTGAATCGTAACAGCGGTACACATCTTTGAAGTTGGACCTGAACCACTAGCTTATTACAAATATTGAAGAAAGCATTCAAGATGGAACAATGAGTGCTTGGATAATGTGTAACGGAACAAAGATCCGTAAACACCACAACACCTGTCTGTCACTGTCATCAAATTATTTTATTAAAATAACGATGGTTTCCACCCCCCCCCCCCCNTAGCAAACTTGGGATTTAACAGATGGATCATTAATCCTCATGTCACAATTAACTTTACACATTATTCAGACACTCAGTAGTCAGTATTAAATAATCTCTTAAATTTCTCTAACGAAACAGTGCTTAAGGTACAATTACAGAGATGTGTGCCGCCCTTATGATTCGCTATAGAGCATACATCGGTCGTACATGCTTTCACCTTTTTTTTTCGCGAGTTACCTGCTGCTGAAGTTTGTTGGTCTAATTTAGATACACCATAAAGGTCCCGCCTAGACGAAGTAGGTGACGACAACGCGCAGGGGGCAGGTAAGCAGTACAAGTGGGTTATCCTATTAACCATAAAGTGCGTGCGCCTGCTTGTCATGTAACGTCGCTTACAGTAGTCACTCTGTGCTTGCCCGTGATAGTGGCCTGTCGACATGCTGGTATGCAGTTTGTTGGAGCTGATAGATATTGTCTTTTCGTATGAGGAAGCATGTTCAGTACTGTAAAAATTCCAGTGAAGCAGACAGGTAGTTTCTGGCACAGTGTTCGAACAGAAAACATTCAAGACATACGATACAACCACGACTGGGATGGAGTGAGTGAGAGAGGAGATTAGAGCTGATCTTAACGACGAGGTCTTGAGAGCCGATGAGGGGGATGGAGGTGAGTATGGAGCAGCACCAGAATGAAAGAGCGGGGAAAACGGGATATCACCGAGAAAACCCGTCGACCAGCGGCATCGTCCGGCACGATTCCCATGTGCGAAAATCCGGGTGTGACGCACCTAGGGATTGATCTCGGTTCGCCTTAGTGGGAGGCGAGCAGGCTATCCGTTCAGCCACCGCGGCCCCGACTGGGATGGAGACTGTGAGAAATGTAACCCTCGTAATGACTAAGTTCGGTTCTGGTAAGAGCCAAAGAGAACGAGCACTCAGTTTCAAAGGAGGATGGTAGGTAGGGGGGAGGGCACCAAAATAACTTGATGCTACTGCCACCTCAGTTATACAGGATGCTGGCTAATAGGGTACTGAGTTACAGTCCTTTGGTGCACACTAAAGGCACCTGCAGTTTTTGCATAAGGGGTGAACAAATACACGTAGTCTCAGTTAGTTAACACACAAGTCTTTTATTTGATTGAAAATAACATAGGTCCTTTACACACACGAGACTGAGCCCCCCTCTCCACATGTCGTAGGCCTGAAAAGTGGGTTGGCGGAATGCTATGCGTTGGTGAAAAGTTGCTTGAATGGCGACGTTTTTACTTAACTGTGACTGCGGCTTTTGGTGAGTTGTCTTCGGTGGTTAGTGTAACTGGGTCAGTTCGGCATCCCTTCTCGGAAGTCCGGGGTTAGTTTCCGGGATGTGTAATGTCTCTGCGATCTCGGCTGGTGGTTCCCGTCGGAGACATTAGCGCGTCTCCTCTCCTGCATCAACATCCGCCACAATCCGGCTCGCACTTCCGACTCCTCCACCTTGCATCGAGGCTCCCGAACAACTCCCTTCCGTCTCGGTTGCGCTCGTGATTTAACTCGTTCGTCACTATATTGAAGCTACCTTTGTCAGCAATTTCTCGGGAGAGATTGGGTAGTTCCCTTGTGTAACTCAGGCGTTTTTGTGCCCGATTTTGTGTCTTGTCAGTGGATTGTGCGCTCCAACCAGGGTGGTGGAAGGGTGAGGGTGTTTTCGCGGGGATTCCTATGGTACTAATTTCTGAACTGTGGTCTGCACAATTCTGGTCGGGGGCACCCCCTGCTTCCTTCGTCGTGAGCCGCCTATCTGCCATTTCTCTTGCGTGGCTGAAGGTTCTCCCCCGAGCCATTAGCCTCGGGACTTTCCCTGTGTCATTCAAGCCTTGGTTCCTCCCCGGGGGGGAATCCCCGGGTTGAAAGTTTCGTGGTCAGCTGCCTGCCCTAGATAGGTATTAATAAGATGGCAGGGTGTGGTAGCGGCACTATGCCCTATTCTAGTAGGCGACATGCATCAAGTTTAAGCATCTATTTCCCCAGTGTTAGTGTGGCCTGCGATTTATTGGAAATTTATCTTGTTAATTATATAAGTCCTCAGTATAGTGTGTTGCTGTGCAGTGACCAATAAGTTCCCTTCTGACGTCAGGTCATTCACATCACGTAATGAGATGAGCATTTGGAGGGAGAGGTCCTTGAGTCAAGGCCATGGACCGAAAAGCGTATGATCCCCCCGCTGATAACAGCACCCCTCACTAGGTCAAAGCAGGAAGAGGGGGAGGAGGTGGCTACAGCTAGGCAAGCAAATACAATAGGGGAAAGCAGGTAGGAGATAGCCCAGCTGTCCGCGCACTAGACGTGCGCTGGGGAGCAGGCAAGAATGGTGCGCGCAGAGACTCACAGAAGAGGTAACCAGACAGATGTGAAACCGGTAGTCTATGCGATGGCAGGGTGTGCACCATCGCATCGGCAGAGGGAGAGTTGACACATGTTGCTTACTAGAATAGGCATAGTGCCGCTACCACACCCTACCATTATATTAATACATATCCGGGGCAGGCAGCTGACCACATAACTTTCAACCCGGGGATTCCCCCCGGGGATGAACCAAGGCTTGAATGACACAGGGAAAGTCCCGAGGCTAATGGCTCAGGGGAGAACCTTCAGCCACGCAAGAGAAATGGCAGATAGGCGGCTCACAACGAAGGAAGCAGGGGGTGCCCCCGACCAGAATTGTGCAGACCACAGTTCAGAAATTAGTACCATAGGAATCCCCGCGAAAACACCCTCACCCTTCCACCACCCTGGTTGGAGCGCACAATCCACTGACAAGACACAAAATCGGCCACAAAAACGCTTGAGTTACACAAGGGAACTCCCCAATCTCTCCCGAGAAATTACTGACAAAGGTAGCTTCAATATAGCGACGAACGAGTTAAANCCCCAATCTCTCCCGAGAAATTACTGACAAAGGTAGCTTCAATATAGCGACGAACGAGTTAAATCACGAGCGCAACCGAGACCGAAGGGAGTTGTTCGGGAGCCTCGATGCAAGGCGGAGGAGTCGGAAGTGCGAGCCGGATTGTGGCGGATGTTGACGCAGGAGAGGAGACGCGCTAAGGTCTCCGATGGGAACCACCAGCCGAGATCGCAGAGACATTACAAGTCCCGGAAACTAACCCCGGACTTCCGAGAAGGGATGCCGAACTGACCCAGTTACACTAACCACCGAAGACAACACCAAAGGCCGCAGTCACAGTTAAGTAAAAACGTCGCCATTCAAGCAACTTTCCGCCAACGCATAGCATTCCGCCATCTCACTTTTCAGGCCTACGACATGTGGAGAGGGGGGCTCAGTCTCGTGTGTGTAAGGACCTATGTTATTTTCAATCAAATAAAAGACCTGTGTGTTAACTAACTGAGACTAAGAGTATTTGTTCACCCCTTATGCAAAAAATGCAGGTGCCTTTAGTGTGCACCAAAGGACTGTATCTCAGTACCCTACTAGCCAGTATCCTGTATAACTCAGCCATATGTTCCTTTCGTATCCTTCTACCCTATACAGTTCTGGGTTCATTGTGCGCACACACGCAGTAGTTGTCAACTTTCTATTTACTGTGGTAAAGTTTTACTAGTTGGTAGCGATTTATTAGTAGCAAGCTGGGGGCAATTTTCATGACATTAAATGCACATTTTATATTTTACAGTTGTAAAAGTATATTGAGTTTCACCCAAAAAAAAAATGTAATTCTTAAAAATTGCTATTGCATTTCTGTAGCTTTTCAAGTATTATTATTATGAAGGGAAGTTATGCTGAAATAGCATATGAGTTGTTTTATGGCTTATGTATGTTTATGTTTATGTATATGTATTAACTGTGTGGACGCATTGTTACAAGACGCCAGATAAGCGTACCCGAGTTTTTAAGGGAGGGAGGTCTTAATAAAAAAAAAGAACTAGTTTTTTATTTTTTATTCACTCTCGCAACTATAATTTACAAACATAAAACTACCTATCTCCACTATTACTGTTGTTATTTTCAGTAAGTGTAAAATTTAACTTTTATTTCAATTATAATTTGAAGCACTTATCAATGTCTCTATATTGGTCACAGTCACTTAATTCACATTCATTATTTACACATATTCAATGTGTCTATTTCCATCATTCCAAATGTCTGACACTAATGCATCCAGTTCAATAGTCCCACCCGCCAGTCTCACTCTTCCCTGTACCGATGCTCGCAGTCATCAGATTTCACTCCCGCTGGTCACTATCGCCGCCACCCGTCGCTCTGCTGGCTAGTCGCTTCGCTGTCTTCGCACACCTGGCGCCCAATACCACACAACCCTCCATAAAATATGTTGTCAGCTGACCGAATCTAGAAGGTTCTCCGGACCCTGAGTCACGCCGAGAGAAATTAGAGTAATGACCAGAACATTCTTTCAAAAATAACTCCTGAAATTAAATCCGCTGGAGGTCGGGAGCGCACAAGTCACGATAGGCTTTTTTGACACACGCGGCGGCTCGCAATTGTGAATCGCCGCTCACCTCTCGCGTTATCACTCAATCCTTGGCACGCTGTTTCCTTAACTCGAGTGGGGTTGGGCAAGGAAATCTGTACGTACCAGCAACATGTAACATTATTAATGCACATATACGACCTGATTCACCTACAATAATGACAGCACCAAATCAGGCTTTCTACTTTAACACCCCTTCCAAATTACCTCTCGGCTTCAGCCGGCAGCAACCGACAGCAGGTTACTTCATCTTGCGAGGTTGGCAGACGACGCAAAGCACGGCTAACATAACGATGTCCCGGAGATGAGAAGGCGGCAAGAGACAGGACGGAAGGCCCCTCGTATTTACGGAGACTGTCATCAGCGTACATTCTAGTGTCCTGGTTTCGCGAGACACGATGCGCCTTGAAAACTGTTCAGTTCACGGCACACGAAACACCAGCGATTCTCTGAACTTTCGGTCTTACACCAAGTGGATTTTTGTCAACTCTGCGCGAGTTTTCAGAATATTAATATACGTGTACTAAGAGTTTTTGGTAACAAAACTTGCTGGTCTCGTGTTTTCGTGGTATGCCAGAAATGACACTTACAGGTGCTCTTTACTATATAGCCTAACACACTTTCCCGTCTTCGGGGGATTTTCCTTCTGTTCGTAAACCTTCCTCTTTCGTAATGTTACTAAAACTAACTACAACAGTACAGTATTTATTAATTAAAATATGATCTGACCAGTTGTTCGCCATAAAATTTACTGTTGCACATCAAATGTATATGAAAAAGTTTGTTTTCAATATTCGCCTCGTATACAACATTCCAAACTTCTCCATNCTGTTGCACATCAAATGTATATGAAAAAGTTTGTTTTCAATATTCGCCTCGTATACAACATTCCAAACTTCTCCAGATTTTTTCTCAAATTGTTCAGTTATTGTGCAAAAATTTGCTTCCTTTTAGTATTTTCTAATTAATTCTCATGTCGCAAGTACAGTCGGTAGTTAAACAACCTGTTTTTAACGACAACGAAATTAATGTATTTCGTTCGCGGTTACTTCCAACATTTTTTAAGCCCTGATAAAGTTTTACTTTCAAGCTATGCCTCAGCNTAATGTATTTCGTTCGCGGTTACTTCCAACATTTTTTAAGCCCTGATAAAGTTTTACTTTCATGCTATGCCTCAGCATCATGCAAACAAAGCTTAGAAAATAACACCATAGGACCAACGTACCGCATTTATGCGCACTCAGTGTAATAACATTTTTTTAAAGAACTATTTCTTACTAGGCATTACCAACACACATATTTTCGCTCTGCCTTGATTAGCGTTATTTATAAGTACAATTTAATTTATACATAAAATGTAAGTTAAAGTTTAATTCAACCAGAAATTATGTACCTTTTTATCAACACAAATATAAAACGCTTTTCATAAGAAACAATCAAATACGTCATACATGGGGAGTTTTTTCAAAGGTTCGATTAATTAAAAAATGTGTGAATAAATCGCGAATAAACTCTAGTAATACATTTGGAGCTTCGACACCGGGCGATCACAGAATAGTTAAGAATACAGAGAAGAAACATACATTTCAACAGCAAACTGCTGGCGCTAAAGCTTGCAAGATGGCGTCGCTGGGCAGGTGAATGTTGGAACGCCGTCCGCCAATCAGCGGCTAGCAACTTACTCGACAGCCGGTAGCACGTTAAATAGGGGAATCTTCCGCAAAGCAAAGTGCATAATCATACACGATGCCAGAGCCTCACACAGCTTTTATACTCTGCGGCGCATTCGTGTGTTTACAGTATGTACACACACGTGTAGATATGCATACACACAGGCTTTCACAGGTGCCCCACGTGGACTGAAACGACGGTGGAGCAGCCTCAGGTGGTAGGGACGGGGAAATGGAACCAACGCGAGAAAACACAGCGGCCGATAGTCACGTTTGCCTCGTATCACACTTAAGGCGCATCCTTTGTTGTCATACGCATCTCATTGTAATCATTAGTGTATATTTTGATTCTTAATATAACTATGCAACGTTTCAATGTAATTTTTTTTTCACAACAGAAATTAAAGTCGATATTTTGTTGCCAGTTTTTAAATTTGGTCATTGAAACACATATGTGGTCGTTGGAAAGTAAGTGGCCGAGACAGTAAAAATCGTTGTAAGTAGCCCTCCGTTTAATTTTTTTTTCTTCTGTCCAACAGTTTTTTAAACTACAGTGGCTACGCAGTAACTTCTCTGAACAGATTGCCGTGTTAAAAACCTGAGGTCCTCTTAAAATTTTGAGGAGACAGAACACACGGGGAGATTGTTGATGCTATTTTCCATCACCGTTGCAAAACTTTCTTAGAACCAGAGGTGACTTCGAGGCGTTGAAAACGTTTTAATAATGAGTCCCCTTAAGGTCTGGCTAATGAGGCCCNTTAGAACCAGAGGTGACTTCGAGGCGTTGAAAACGTTTTAATAATGAGTCCCCTTAAGGTCTGGCTAATGAGGCCCCTTAAGGTCTGGCTAATGAGGCCTCTTAAGGTCTGGCTAATGAGGCCCCTTAAGGTCTGGCTAATGAGGCCTCTTAAGGTCTGGCCTCACACGTCAGGGCCGGGTCAGGGCCGGGCGCCGCGTACAGATGACTAACGGCGGCCTCAACCAGCTTAAACAACGCAAATAAATGCGCGTGTGTGCATGCTTTCGGCACGTGCCAGGGCAGTGTCAAAGGCCGTATCAGGACCGTACCAGGGCGCCGGATCAGTAGGGCCAACTGTTTTTCGCGAAAATATTTACACGAAGGCTACACTCCAATGTCCTACACGGCATACGTGCAGGTTTCGTTTGGTTATTGGTCACGTGTCTTTGTCAGCAGACATACCCTTAAAGGTTTATTAATCACTATGAAGTGAGCACTTTCGAAGTGAACCTTAGGAAACGTCACTACCACTACCTGCATGTATTTTAATGGGCGCAATGAATGACATTCGTCCAGTAAAGTTGGTAACGATAGATGGAAAGTAGTTCCATATCTTCTTAACGTCGAATAAAAAGTGGTGTGTAACAATTCCTGAAAAGTTAAATTATTTCTTAGCTTTATATTTATTTTTAATTAATTTAAAAGTAAAAATAAGCAGATTTGTAAAATTTTCACTTTCTTAAAAATGTCAAAGTTTCACTTGACCGACGCACGAATAAAGTGATGAGGCCCATGGTAATGTTAATTCTACATAATGCGGAAGAATACACAACGTGCATACAAGCAGATCTTAAGCAGGACTTTCGAAAGTGCTTAATTTACCATGAACAAGCCTATACCTGACTGGGCGAATCAGAACTCTGTAACTCCAACACTGAGTGTCCGTGATTCACGGGAAGACAGACACCTACAACGGGTGGCAGTCAAACTCAGCCAATCACGAAGGCGGATTCCAGCTCAAGTGTTTTGGCGTATAAGTAATAGTGAAATATTTTCGCAAAAAATGGGTGGCACTACGAGTTAGCGATTTACGAAATTAGTTTTATTTACTTTTTCCTTGACCCGGCCCTGAACCCGATCAGTGAATCAGGAAATGTTGGATCTCAGGACGCTAAATTTCTGCGGCTAGCACCGTACGTAGAGTTTCAGGTTTGACTTGAGCTGCGAATTTTTGATAATACAAAATCTGGTTCTGTTATATGCGAATATATGTAAATGATACTTCACAGAACATTTCCTTCAGTGGTACATATTACGTCACCAATCGCTACGCTTTACAAATTTTATGTTTACGTAGATATGTGAACGGAAGTTTATCATGTTTTTCAAAAGCGTTGCGCGTTTTTTTTTTTGGTGTTTTTACGATAAAAACCACATTGCTAAAATAATTGCCCAAAGAATTTTGTACGCGATATTTTTAATTGGCAATGAAAATAAATTTATCAAAATTATTTTAACGTATTGCGTGTAAAAACCTGAATTTTAAGCTATTGAATTCCAGGTACGTTGTGTGTAATAAATTGCATAGCAATGGTAAAATTTTTAATGTAACTTTTCACAATTTACTGAAACGGTTTAACAGTAATTCGGTTAACAAGAACGAAAGAACTAAAGTAAAGGCAATAGCTTGTCTAAAACAAACAGCTATGCGATGTTTTGATGAAATGCAAAGCCCCTAAAAGTTACGATTTATACCCATGGTTCTCCGGTAACAATAATAACGTTTGTATTTTTGACAACTTCATACTAAGAGACTCAAAAAATTTCGTTTCGTAATTCATAAAACGACGGGACGAAGTTACAAGCTCCCCTTCCTCTTATCGATTTTTCAAAGCGCTGTGAACACACGGTCTTTTTTTTTTTTGACCCCTCGGCTCTTCTACACTTTTCCTAGTCTTTTTTTTTTCTAGTACTACGGTTCCCAAGTCGTTACTGATAAAACTCGAAAACATGTTACTACATTTAATTATAAAATATGAAAACGTTTTCTTCGCGACACCTAAACGGAGACTGCTCCACGAACGTAGTGTAAGGGGCCGGTTGGGGCCTTGAATAGTGTGGCACCCGCCTGTCGCGGTAGTGTTCAAGGCCGGGTTTCTTCCATAACTCAACAGGGACCAGGTCTTGATGGGCATAGGGAGCGTACTAATGAGCTATGTTTAGATGGTGGCGACCCTAGTGGATAAGGCGGTAGGAACGGAGTGGGAGAGAACGACAAGCAGGCCCATGACAGAAAACTGAACAGTGACGTCGCTGGGAGAAACGTGGACTATAATTTCCCGTGTGTTCCAGAAAATACGATTTTCATCTTATTTCCGAAGCTCCGTTTTAAAGAATGGTCGAAACTAAAATTAGAGTCAACGCATATTCTAAACTAAAGACATATTAGAGCGTGAAATACATGGCTAGTGCTTGAGAGAAACCAGTGTTCACAAGCCCAATTAAAACATCAAAATTCAGGCAATATATATATTTTTACACGATTTTAGGCTATATCATGTAAACGTGGTTTCAAAATGACGCGTATTAAAACTCTTTTATGTCTTTTAATTTCCCAGTACAAGTATTGCATTATTTAAAGTGGAAATCGGGCAGTAAAACTGATGATCTTAAGTAAAATTTCTTTTAAATTCCATTGTTGATTGCCTGAAATAGGAACATCGCCACAGGCGACTGTGAATGCAAAGCAGATCAGTCAGTGTCATATATTGCTGTACTATTTTTCATTATTTATTGAGAGAGACACATTTCCTAGGCGACCTCGGTACAACAAAGGGGAAACCCAAAGCGTGCTTCCGAAGAATTATATTAGAAGGGAGCAAGTGTTGAAATATTAAAATCTAAGTTTGCAGTTTCCGAAAATAACTTTTCGAAACCACTTTGACATAATTACGTTGTATGAACAAATTAAACATGTTGGCGGAAATTTTACTAGTACGTTGAAAGCAGAATGCGAGAGTAAAAATTTTGATTTAGCATATTCAATTGCATAGAAAATGATAAATTATACTGATGAAAAGAAAAGCTAAGCTAAAAATTTGATTAAATGCGCTGGTTAGTTATAAAATCAGAACGGTCAGAAAATGCATACGTTGCTGATTCCATAGAATTACGTTCATATGCTATCTGCAGAGATGCAACAATTTAAAACACGAATGGGAAAATAATAACACAGCAGAAATATATTATTTTTGTTGAGGCAAGAAGTCAGAATCGGTGTTTGGCATTGTTTGAGCAAAAAAAAAAATTACGTAAATAGGAGTCCATGTTTTTCCGTCGACGGTGTCACGCTTTACTGCCGTATTTCAAGCCTTCTTCTGAATATATGGTACTTGCCGGTAGGAAACCTTAACAATTTAATATCTGAAGGACTGATTCTTAACGTGGCACTGCACCCCACAACACAACAGTATTGACTGCCCTTTTGTAGTTCGTTTTTGAGGATTAGCAAACACCGAAAAGTATCAAGCTTCCTGCACGCGTCCCACCAGAAGCTTACGAAGCCTGCCGCAAGAGCGCAGCACGTGCCATTCGCACGCTCCCTACTGCTATAACTTAATGAATATCCTGGCGTGAGCCCGGCGGAATCAAACCCGGATCGCCAAGGAAATAGGATAATGACCCGAACAACAGCACCATTGTGTCCCCATTCCGTGATGATTTGCCTCCTCAGCTACACCTGTATAGGCTGTTCACGCAAGCTGAGTACTTCTGAAAGCACTGATTAACATCTGCTTATACACTGAAAATTGTGTATTCTTCCACCATATGTAGCCTAAATTAACGTTGCCAAGGGCCTCATCACTTTATTCATGCGTAGGTCAAGTGAAACTGTGGGATTATAGGAAAAGTAAATACTTAACGAATTTTCTAATTCTTACACTCATATGCATAAAAAAAAGGAAGTTAGAACTGTAAAATTTTTATAAATTTGATAATCCTTACGTGTATATGAATTGTAAAAAAAAAGTAAAAGAGATCATTTTAGGATTCTCAGATGTCTACCCGACAATTTTCATTCAACATTAAGACAAGGAACTACTTTTCCTCCGTCATGAACTAAACTGGTTGCATACCATTCAGTGGGTCTATTAAAGTATATGAAGGCTGGGGCAGTGACATTTTTAAAAGGTTGACATCAAAAGTTAACAATCAACCATGAACAACCTATAGCTTATTTTCACCATTCCAATTCTAAAGCTTAAATTGGCAGTCTGAACAATAGTCATAACAGCGATGTAAAAAAAAATACCTTCATGAATTAAGAAAGGCTCCACGTATTTTACTCAAGGCTTCGTCAACAACCGACTTAGCTTGGATAACATTACTTAAACAACATAACAAGCGAAATAGCCCATCCACAATCAGCGTTATCATAAAAGAAAAAAAAACACATTATCTGACCCATTAGGAAATAGCAATCGAATATGAAATAATTTTTCTGGCACAATAATTGCAACGTTTATAAGTCGTCAATCTTGATTACAACAGTTTCTATGACGTATTCGTACAATAAGTTTCATACGTTTAAGTTTGCTATTCTGATTATAGCAGTTTTAATGACGTTTCACGTTCTCATTGGCCGGCGTTAAAAACTCGGCGTAAAATACTCAAGAGATCACCATTTTAACGGTAATCCAAGCAAATAACGCCCAGTAATTAACGCCAAATGCAAGTTGTGGACGTTGCAATCTCAAACACGGTTTATTACTTCTTTATGATATGCAAGTTACGTGTGCTTTGCCGATTGTGGACGGGGCCTTAATGATTTCAGTCCGCAAGGTAAAAGTGCGGTTATGTTAGCCGAAAATTAAAGGCACTGAACATTTTTCGGTAAATTATATTTTCCCGACAGTTGCGCAATATAGTCGAGCTCCTCTATTATCGTTTACACTGGCCTACCTTTAGCACTGTGTGTTTACACCAGATATTATGTTTCAAGGTCGCGTTTCTACCATATGCTGAAGATGACGTACACCGATCTCGCTGGCAGCGCTCCCCCAGTCTCCGTGTCCGAACATTGAACTGTTTTTTCTGCTAACACAACTAGCAAAAAACGAAGTGGATTGGATTTGAGCTTAGAACACTGCATATGTAAACAAGTTGGTTTTTGATGTTTGTATATTATCTCTAACCAATTTGTACCGCATTGCAGTTCGATTAAATTCAAATTGCTGAAAGTATTTTATTAATAAAAAAAAAAGTGCTTGAAATTTAAAAATTAAGATATAAACAAATATGTTCATCACTGTTGACCATGCGACTTTGACAGTTGTTTTGCTTTGGAGTAGGTCAGTGTTGGGTAAATGTGCATACCTCATTTTTAGTATATTGTTTCTACGGGCNCAGTTGTTTTGCTTTGGAGTAGGTCAGTGTTGGGTAAATGTGCATACCTCATTTTTAGTATATTGTTTCTACGGGCCAATTGAAACTGGTTTAGTGATGTCGAACAATGACAAAATGTTCACAGTATTGAAGTCAAATAGGGTAAAACTTGAGTACTTGCTCATAAAGGTAGGTCATCGCTTTTAAACAGATGGAGAGTCACTTGTGTTCTCATCACGACAAGGTAACTCACTTTGGATGACCTGCACGCGTTATTTTGTTGTTTGTTGCCATAAAGGTACGTCAAAGTTGGACATATAGTAAATTCATCGTTGCTTCCAAATTTTCTGAAGCCCTGCTAAAAGTTCTACTTCCAGGATATTCCTCCGCCTCAAGCAAACAAAACTTAGCCGGTTCTAGAAAGTTACACCAAAGGGACAGTGCACCGTATTCGTGCGCACTCAGTGTAATAATATTTTGCTTAAGATTATNTCTAGAAAGTTACACCAAAGGGACAGTGCACCGTATTCGTGCGCACTCAGTGTAATAATATTTTGCTTAAGATTATTTCTTACTAGGCATTACCAACATTCCTCCACCCCCTCCCCCGTTACTGTTGATATTAAAAACCTAATATTATATTTTACAGATAATAGGTAAGTAAAAGATCAATTTAACAAAATATAAGGCATTTTCATATTAATAGAAGGATAAAATGCTTGTGTTGCATGACATGTATAGTAAACAATCATTCACGCCATACATGGGGTGATTCTTTAAATGTTTGATTAAAAAAGTGAGAAGAAACCGCAAATATACTAGTCTTGTGACGGTGATTACAGTGATGAAGATGATTTGGCAGTGGAATATAAGATTGACGAGTCCTCGTTCGTTAAAATGTTAATTAACAACAGTGTTTTTATGTATAAATCAAACGTTCCAGCTATCATATCACCTATGAAGGAAGTGTGGTCTGCAAAATCTGAACAATATGTCAAATCTAGTGGANAAACGTTCCAGCTATCATATCACCTATGAAGGAAGTGTGGTCTGCAAAATCTGAACAATATGTCAAATCTAGTGGAAAGCGAATCACATCTGTTCAACCACCAAAAATGTTTAATAATGCGAAGACAAGAGTGAAAAAAAAAGTAGATTTGAAAGCAAGAGGCAACGAACCAATCAAGTTAAAGCAGTGGGAAAGGGATTTCACGGAAACAGTCAGTGCCACAGATAATCTTGTTTTCCGCAAAGTTCCTGGAAGTGTTGCAGTAACAACAACTGAAATCATTACTGAAATGGATACATATGATGTTAACGTAACTGTTAAAGCAGAAACACCCAAAAGAGTAAACATAACCCCCCAAAAAATCAGAAATGTGCGAAAAACGTGCTGCAAGATGAAACATGTTCTTGCAAAGCAGCAACAAGTGAAAAACATGGAGTTATAAAATGAGAATATTGCAGTCAAGAACAACAAAACGCAAAACGCAAAGTGCTCTGGAATATGTTGTGTTGTATAAGAAAATATGTAATCAAAGTATATCCTATCATTATTCCTTACGTGTAACGTGTTCAATTCCTCAGAGAATAAAATAGAATACCATTCTGCAAAATAGTTACTAAAATATTTTCAATAAAACCACTGAATTAAAAAGTGTAAACTAAATAACAGAGACGTATAAAATGTGTGAGGATCTGGGTAAAAAGAGTAACATTCGTGTGTGCGTGAGCTTATATGTGCGTGCACCAGAGCGCTTATACGTAATATGCGTGTCGCTTTAATTTTCCTTATAGTTCTTTATATATATGTATATCACATTTTGCATGTATTTATATAGTTTACAATTTGCATTTTGTATATTTATACATTTAATAATTAAATCAATTTGAGATATTGTTTGAACTTTACTTTATTGAACGACGTAGTAAAGACATAATATTATTTACCATTTTTCTTAATATTATTATTCTAGTTAGTAATATATAGTAAGTATATAGTATAGTTAGTAATGTATAGTTAGTAATATATGGTAATGTATGTCCTCTCTTAAACACGTGCACAAACTTCGCATACTTTACACAGTCGTATTTTTAATACACAATTTCTTTGTTCCTTTATTTATGTGTCGAATAGTTTGTCGTAAAAATTGATTTGCTAAAGCACGTTCACGCTCCCTGGCTACAATACTTTCCTATTCTTCGCAAAAAGGTTAGTACGCGTTGGTCTCGGTTCATTTCTCGCGCTGATGTAAAACTTATTTTAGAGCAGAGTCATTTAGATTTGATTGAAAGTCGTTTCCTTTTAATATCCAATATCCAATGGTTGATTTTATTTTCTGATATTCCTGGTTATTATCTTTGCTCCCGTCTTCCTACACCCATTTTTATTCTAACAATCCGAGGATCTTGACGAACACTTTCATTCCGGAGACCCGAGAAGAGGATAGTTGTGCGCCCGGGATTACGTTTAGCTTCCGATTAAACGATAGCTCGCGCATGGGGAAAATTAAAGCAGTGATTTATTGTTCGCTTCCACAGATTGCCTTTTCTCTCACGTTGAAAACAAACCGATACTACACGGAGGGTTTCGGTACCATTTTTTTTTTTCTGTTTGTAGATTATCACTCTACCAAAAGAGCTTATCCGTCTGAAGCTATTGCTTCCTTGCCGCTGCCTTCGCCATTTTAATCTTAATTCCTACGACCCAGAACTATAGCGTCTAGTCGTTGACTTGTGTAGTAACAGTCGCACAAACTGACCTTCGTCTTCAGCTCAATTCGTTTTTTGTGATTGTTTTTTTCATAACTTTTGCACAGGTAACGAAGTTTATGAGGTTGTGCAATCTGTAATGAGAAATAGACAAAGAGAGTGTGTGTGTGTGTGTGTGTATATATATATATATATATATATGTATAATACTTTACAATATTTTAATTTATTTTAGCGTTACATCAATCATAATAACTGGAACTATTGAGAACTTTGAAGGCAAAGTGAAGACTGACTCAGTTTTCGCATTGAAAACTGCACCCGATTAACAACAAAAATGTTTTTCCCTCACTATCAGTTGCGCAGTTTTCAAGTCCGCCCCATAAAACTCCGCTCAAAATGATGTTTACTGTAATGTAAACAACTACTGAAGTATCTAGCTATTGTTGGACTGAATTACCTAGTTATTTTTGAACTGAAGTAACTGGCTATTGTTGAACTGAAGTACCTAGCTATTGTTGAACTGAAGTAACTGGCTTTTGTTGAACTGAAGTACCTTGTTATTTTTTGAACTGAAATAACTGGCTATTGTTGAACTGAAGTACCTAGCTATTGTTGAACTGAAGTAACTGGCTATTGTTGAACCGAAGAAACCTAGTTATTGTTGAACTGAAGTAACTGGCTATTGTTGGACTGAAGTACCTAGCTATTGTTGAACTGAATTAACTGGCTATTGTTGATGAGGATTGGGGAGTTTAATACCATGTTCTGACGTCTCGTTAAAGTGCCATCTTAAGATATGTGACAGAAAAGTGTAATAAATAGCGTGGAAAAATAATATGTAAATATAATTAGGAACAAAGGAAGACACTGGATAAGTGCTTATTATTCCTAGCGTTAGTTTGCTGGTCGATACAACCTGTGGCGCCATCTTGTGAGGGGCCGTGGTGGTGTACTAGAGACTACTCGCCTCCTGCCTAGGCGAACCGGGTTCGATTCCCGGCGGGTTTGCCCCCGGATTATAGCGTGTGGGAATAGTGCCGGACGATGCCGCTGGTCGGTGGGTTTTCTCAGAGATCTCCCGTTTTACCCACCTTTGTAGTCCGGCGCTGCTCCATACTCACCTGGCTTCATCCTCATCGATCTTCAAGACCTCGATGTTAAGAGACACCCAAATCTTCGTGGGGCAAGACTATGACGTTTTGCCATTTTGTAAAGTAAAAGGAAGGTTTCCGTGGGCGTTAAAAATTTTATCCGCAAACTGTGAATCTTGCTATTCCATCGCAACTGACACTAAAACAAATACATACATTGGTGAAATTTGGAGTGGGTTTCCGAAAGAGCAGTGCATTTGACTGTTCAATATGAAGAACTCATTAACATTATTCATAAAAAAGTTGTACACACACTAGCGAAATTGTCAGAAAAGTAATATTTATGTTACACATGAAACCAGAATGAATTTATTAATTTCTTTAACATTATAAGAAATTTTACTTAAAAAAAATATATATTTATATATATATATACTAACGTTTGCGAAAAATGCAACAACAAGAAGGATACATGTCATTGAAATGAACTTAATACCACAGATTAGGTACATGACAATACGCAATTGATTAGGATTACGGAACTGTACATGATCTCTGTATTTGAGAAATAAGTATGGTGTGAAGCCCTCACGTGCTGCAAAAATAACCCCTAAACGTCGTGACATGGAATCAAAGAGGATCTGGATATGTACCTGGGGAATCTCCCTCCACGCGGTTTGTATGAGAGTCCACAAAGCATTAACCGTGGATGCTGGATATCCGTGACGAACAAATCGCTGACCAACCATATCCCAGACATTTTCGATGGGTCACATGCCAGGCGAACATGCAGGCCAGGGAAGCAGTGGTACCCGGCGTTCAATGAAGAACGCTTGCACATTTCTCGCCACATGTGGCCGGGCATTGTCCTGCTGAAATATGGCATGTGGTGTCGCCTGAAAGAGTGGCAGTACCTCGGACTATATAACACTTCCCTGATGTGTGCGGTTGTTGTTCAGATTGCCCTCAATACGTATGAGTCGAGATCGAATGGTGTATCCAATGGTGCCCCTAACCATCACACTTGGCGTTTGTCCGCTATGCCGCTCCACATTGCAGGCTGTCAGATTGCGGTTACCACGGTAGCGTCTAATACGTATGCGGCCATCACTGTAGGACAGGTTGAGCGGGACTCGTCCAAAAACACTACATTTTGCCACTCAGCACGCCGGCGACGGCGTTCACGTGCCCATTGCAGTCCGAGGCGTTTGTGGTTTCTGGACAACGGAAGCCGATGCATTCGCATGCGTGCCACCAGTCCAGCCCGCAGCAGACGGCGTGGACAGGTCCACACCCTTTGCAGTGATCCAGTGCCGAGCCAACATGGTGGACGAGGCTGTACGGTCCGTTACGGCCATGCGGAGCAGATGGTGGTCATCCCATGCTGTGGTCAGATTTCGTGGTCCAGTACCCGCTCGTCGCTGCGTACGACCATCTTTTATCCACTGGTGTCACACACGCGTCATTGTCGTAGCAGCATTCCCTTTACGAGCCGAAATGTAATGGTATGAAAAAACTGTTTCTCGGAGACCGGTCAT
Organism: Clitarchus hookeri; assembly: GCA_002778355.1. Taxonomy (NCBI): domain Eukaryota; kingdom Metazoa; phylum Arthropoda; class Insecta; order Phasmatodea; family Phasmatidae; genus Clitarchus; species Clitarchus hookeri. Next base: position 1,543,363 of record NQII01000045.1, read on the forward strand.
TCTGTCCCTTTCTAACTCACTCACGTGGTGATATGGCGCCCTTTGACGTCGACGAAGCATACTGTCACTTGCTTTCGCTTTGTTTGACGGCTCGTCACTTTCTAAGCTTGGTGTAACACAGACATTTCCGGTCATATAAGAGAGGGCGCTGCTAGGCTTACGTGTATGCCATCTCACTGCCATCGTAATCACTTATTGCTGGTACACTGTTCTACACATTTTCCGAGTTTGGATTTATTCGGACCATAATTTCTGTGTGCCGCAATTTTCACAAACAATGGTGTATTTGTATGTGAAAAAATATGACTAAAAGTAAACAGCCATGATGGAATGTGAAGAAATGCGATATAATGTGAGTAAATAGAATGAAACCTGTTAAAAAACCGAATAGATCCACTGTGATCAGATATTGCAAAACTAGTGTTAAAATAATAGTTATGACCAGTTGTGAAGAACTAAGAGAAACCGTGAACTGAGACCACATAATGAGACCAAATAAAGCGAATATTTCCTGTGATGACAGAATGTAACCAAAGAACTAAACTTGACAAAAGTGACCAAAATCAACCAATACAACCAAACTGTATCACATGCAACCAAACAAAATCTAGTTTGATAAAACATGGCATTTTTATAGGACATTTCCAGACATGATGGAATATGACATGGTTGACCATATGTGGCCAAACATGAATGAGAATGTCTAAATGCAAAACATATTCCCATAAAAAGGGTAGTGGTGTTCAGTACTGCAATATAATGACTAAAAACAAAATACAATTATTAAATTTGACATTACGAGTGACAAAACATAACCAAACGTAATCGTATTTGACTAAGCGTGCCCGAATGTGAATATAATGAAATGTATCTATGTGTGACTGAATGCGAAAATGTCAAGTACAAATATGATTAAACTATGACCAGATGTAACCAAGCATTAATAAATGTGGCCAGCTATAACCAAAAATTGGATAAAGTATCAATCATGTGAAAGCAAAATCTAAGGTGACCAATGTGTCTAAACATAACAATACGAGACCAATATTCCCAGAATACTACCTAAACAAATACACTTAATTAATAAATCCTAAGTCATAATTTTATATGTCTCAACTTTCTGTTTTAATGCTTATATTTCATGTCAAAATCGCCCCGATTTTCTTAACATCACAATTTCAATACATACTTAAAATTCATCAATCATTGAATGCACTACTTTATTTTCTTGTTGTAATATTCATAGTATCTCACACCTGTTTGGCAATTATACACACAAATCTGTTTTATTTTTATATTAATTAGCATTCTTCTTCTTTGTTTTGCACACAATTGTAACCATTTTCTCCGTATAACCACATGAAGATAAACGATACGTTAATAGTTGTAGTATGGGTGAGGTTGGAAGCAGTTTCTATAACCGCCTGTTTTTTTGGTACCATTTGACTTTGAGGGTTCTCACTTGAGGGCATAGGTACCATCTGTGTAATCATCACCTGGAACCAGGGATATATTTCGTGTACTGTTTTAGGTGCAGCAAGAAACTTCCCAGGTTAGGAAAGTTAATAAAAATTGCAGAATAAATTCTGTTAACAAATGATATTTCATTATCTAAAGATCGGGTGGTTTTCAAAATGGTATCCAATCGAAAATGAGTTTCGTTCACGATGCATTTCAGTAATTTGAAGTATTGTATAACGCAAGAAGTCGTCTGGGTGGTATAGTGACAATTGTTTTGCGTATAGGGGGATTTAATTTCATCAGCGGTTCTTGGTCAATAATGTTAGACCTAAACTTTCAGCTAACCCTAGAAGGAAAAAAAACAGATTTACATGAAGAGAAAAACGCAGAACCCACAAAGCCCAATCACTCAACCCATGAGCTGAACGATAAACTTAATTTTCAAATTTCAACCAGTTCACCGATACAAACTGCTGATGAAGTACAGTAGCTAATAAAAATCAATGTCGATTACTAGGTTGAAATTATGAAATGATATTAAATGCATATTAATAATAACGAGGATAACTTACCATGTCACTTACCACTTACTCACAACATAGTTTTTGTGAAAAGTATCAGCGGTTTGAATATTATCGTATAAAAGTAAATATCATCGTCTACGTAATNGTTATCACAACATAGTTTTTGTGAAAAGTATCAGCGGTTTGAATATTATCGTATAAAAGTAAATATCATCGTCTACGTAATTTCAGTCGACTTTGAATGATCTCGCTGATTAGTGGAAGTTTTGTTAACTACACTAGAAGTAGGAAATATTACTCCCAGTTGAACGAGATATTTATTCACGATAAGTGTATGTGTGTGTCTATATATATATATATATATATACACACACACACCCTAAAATTCTGTGTGTCTTGGTCGTGTGTGTATATATATATATANTATATATATATAAACACGACCAAGAGACATAGAATTTTAGGGTTCTCATTTCCTTTAGAAAATATGCACACAACTAAGAAATAATTCTTCTAAATTCTAACTCTCAAGGAGTGAAAAGGTGCCCTTACTATTACATAAAGTCACAGTGACTTTTTCTTTAAAACGCTACTTACAGGCAAACAGTTGCTTAAAAAAAATGTTCAGTAGTTTTTAAACAGGTTATCTTCACACTTAATAAAACACTAACGTAGTGCACGAATTATTTTATTTATAATCACTATAATAATTTTATAGCCATATTTTAGAGGCGATGTTGTGTGAATTTCATGCATTTAATATTTGTGTAGGTAAATTCAGCCACTTGTTTACCGCAAAAAGCAAATTCCGTATGTAAACAATTTTTAACAAAATTAACCGGTGTGTTGTGTGGAGGTGACTATTTAATTTGCAAGAGCATCAAAGGTGCAACATTTTTTGAAGCACAAACTAAGCAGGGCTTTCCAGAGTGTTCAGCTAACTACGAACGGAGAACATTTGTCACAATGACCAAAGAATGAATACGTAATATTACCGCAGGACCATTGTCAATCGTTTACGTAGTAAGTGGATAAGTATTGCGCGAAATGAAATTGTTCCGTTGTTTTACTTTTTGTGGAACATGAATACGGATCTAAATAACTTACGATCTCTCTTCGTATAAAACCGCTCTTTCATATGAAAATTGAAATTGGCTTGATAATTGATCAAAAAAACACTGCACACAACTCGGGGTACAATACTGCGTCAATGTAAGTTGTAAGTGTGAGACGACTTCACAACGGAGCAACGGATCGACGTGATTTTTTGCACATATTTAGTTAGATGGCTAAAAGGTGACATTGGCTACTTTTTATACCGAGAAAATATCTCAATTCTTATTGGAAAATGAAAAAGTACACAAACGGAAAAACAAGCAACGTCGCAACCGAGCAACAGATCGACGTAATTTATTGCACAGAAATAGTTGGAGGGCAGAAAGGTGATATTGGCTTCTTTTATCGCGAGAAAATATCTCAAAAATTTACGAACGACAATAGTGAATCAAGTCGGAAAAAAGTTTGCCGCCAGCGAGCTCTCTTGCAATACGCTGTCTCATCGTTCAAGATGGAACAATATGCAGTAAAGAATTGTGTTTAATGAAAAGACATTAAAAAACTCCACGGTAGTATATATCTATCTATAATAGAGAAATACTAAAAGTGTTTTCACCATGTAATTCACCGATACTTTGAGTTTTATAATATGTATAGAGTAAAAAATATTAACACTAAGTAAAATTCAACTTTATTTAAAAAAAACCGAAACAATAATGCTTTAGTCCACGCGAGCGGAGCTGCGGGCACAGCTAATGTGTGTGTGTGTGTCTAGTTATACGCCCCGGTTTACTGCATCTCTCTATCTGCTTATCTTTATTTTTACTTCTGTTTTAAAAACATTTTTTCTGCACATCGGTACTCGTTTGGTGCTTTGGGAGTGCGACGAACGTTAAATCCACTTTCACACAATTTACACGTTATTTATTCAAAAGGCTCTCTCCGGAATAATTTTTGTATAGCAGCGTATTTCTGGTGCATCTATATGGATAAAAGAAAACCTCATCACACAACCTATTTGTCTGAATCTAAATTTCTGCAATAAATATTGGTTTCGTTGACTTTCATGGCAGTATCAACAATTTCATTGAGCTTTTGCCGTTTACATTTGAACTACAGTAAAAACCATTTGCAACGAACGTAATATAACTACATTACAAAAACTTGATAATACTGATCGTGACATAGCCTACAGTAAAATTCTTAAATGATCAACGTTTATTACGATGTATAGTGTTGTTATATGAAAAATGTCAAGAACAATCATGATACATAGACTTACACCAGATATTGTATAGTAGAGGAAGTAACAGGAAGAGAACGCCCGCTAGCTACGCAGTATCCTACTTCAATTGGAATAGGTTTTTGTGACAAGATCAATTTAAAAAAAAACTACTTTGCTCAGTTCAGATGTTTTTTTAAATATAAAACATAGGTACAAAACGTTGTGTATAGTACAGTGTGACTGTACGATACATTAAATACCTCAAGTGTTACGAGTATTGCACATTATGGTGATATTTTTAATGACATCAAAATTATTGTGTGTCTCGATGAAACATTACAGAAACTATCTATGTACTCGACTTACTCGGTGTGTCANGGTGTTAGTTGGAAAAACGGTGCGAGTAGGAAAGGAAAATAACATGTAACCAATATTAGAAGATTCAGAAAATTCCAAAATTTTGTAGAAGTTCATGGTTACAGAAGCTTGCATCTGGAGAAAGAGATGAAATCAAAGATCACTTACAATTTCTTGAAGTCCACGTCTTGAGTTTATAAAACAAAAAAACGAGTCAAATGACAATCCCCGTGTAACGGACCACTATTTTTTTCACGACGAAATTTTTTTTCTTAACCACAGAGCTTTTTGGTATTAGGTCGCCAATATCTGTTGATTATCGACTCGAAGAGAACACGCCAGATGTCAGCTCGGACTGGGGATCTCGCGGGGCGAGTTAGTCGATCTTCCTTTGATACGGCGGTGTGTCACAACAGAATAACTCTTCTGTGGGGCTCGTTTGACTCCAGTAGCAACAAGCTTCTGATGACTAATAAGCCCACTTTTCTCTACATGGGTGCCAATATATTTAAGTGAAGTTCTTTAAAGCCCAGATAGTAGGTAGGCGTCGACGACTCATTGACAGCAATATCATTACAGATGAAACCAGAAACATGTGAAACAGTACCAAGACAGTTCAAATACAACAATGACTTACCCACGTAACAAACTCAGAAGAACTCGAATAACTAAACTAGCATGCAAGCATCTGAATCAATGAGGTAGGATTCGGAGTATCAAATTCAGATATAAGCAGTATAATTTTTTTAATGATAGGGTTCACTAACCTAAAATATTTACACGGCCATCATTTTAAAAATAAGTGTCGGAGCCGCTAAAATCACATAAGTTTAGATGGCCTACCATAACGCTACTTGTGTGAAAAATTTGGTAAAAATCGGTTGATTGTTCTCCGAGATATGGCAAAAAAACTTTTTTCTTAAACGGGGTTATCTTACAAAATTGTTTAAAAAGAGGCTCGATACACGATGCTTCTGATATAAACTGTCATCATAAAAAGTTTGATAGACATTTTAAAGGGTTAATATATATATATATGCCAAATATATCAAAATACTTATATGGCCACCGTTTTGAAAAACATTGTCTGACACAATTTAAACCATGTAAATTTACATCGCCTTCTGTAGGTGTGCAAAATTTTGTGGAAATTAGTTGAATTATTCTGGAAATGACAAATGTTCAATTTACTAACCTGACACTATTTGCAAAATATCTGGNTCGATACACGATGCTTCTGATATAAACTGTCATCATAAAAAGTTTGATAGACATTTTAAAGGGTTAATATATATATGCCAAATATATCAAAATACTTATATGGCCACCGTTTTGAAAAACATTGTCTGACACAATTTAAACCATGTAAATTTACATCGCCTTCTGTAGGTGTGCAAAATTTTGTGGAAATTAGTTGAATTATTCTGGAAATGACAAATGTTCAATTTGCTAACCTGACACTATTTGCAAAATATCTGGCCAAAGGTGATCACTTTATGCATAAATGATGCTTCTATTAAAAAATGTTTGCGTACAAAATTTGGTTCAATTTTGTCGAAACTTCTCATAGACATGACAAACTAATCTAAATTATTTATATAAACGTCATTAAAACATGCCGACCGTGAAAAACACATGTTAATTTACATATAACCTACAGTAGTAATACTTGATTGAAATTTTGATAGTAATCGGTTGATTGGTCCTCGAGATATGNTTTGCGTACAAAATTTGGTTCAATTTTGTCGAAACTTCTCATAGACATGACAAACTAATCTAAATTATTTATATAAACGTCATTAAAACATGCCGACCGTGAAAAACACATGTTAATTTACATATAACCTACAGTAGTAATACCTGATTGAAATTTTGATAGTAATCGGTTGATTGGTCCTCGAGATATGGCATAAAACCTCCATTGTTCATATAACGATCTTAATAAATGGAGGACAAAACGTTTATGTAGTAACACATTCGATGATTGTCGTAAATACAATAGACGAACTTAAATTTAAACATGTTACATAATTTTGTAGGAATAGCACACTAAGCTAAAATGTTTGTATAGGCACCATTCAGAAAATAATAGACTGACACGCTTAAAATATATACATTTACTTGGGCTACCACAGTTTCCTGAGATATGGCAAAACCANTGTTTGTATAGGCACCATTCAGAAAATAATAGACTGACACGCTTAAAATATATACATTTACTTGGGCTACCACAGTACATCTTCTTCGCCAGATTTGAAAGAAATCGGGTAATGCTTTCCTGAAATATGGCAAAACAANCCACAGTTTCCTGAGATATGGCAAAACCAAATTTGAATAATTTCATAAGGCGCTATCTTACAAAATGGCGGACAAAATATACTTCGTGTAGATACAGTTGAAAGTTGTAATATTTACTGCCAGCATATAAAGATAAGTTGTAAATTATTACATGGTTTTGACTATAAAGCATTTAAAGCTAAAATACCTAAATATCTGCCATTTTGAAAATAAGCGTCAGACGTACTTAAAACATACCGTTTTTCATAATCTGCCACAGTACTACTTGATTGCCAAATATGTTAGGAATTGATCAATTGTTTCCCGTAATATTACATAAAATTTTACATATTCGCGTGGCGCTATCCAACAAAATTGAGGACAACAGCTGATCCGTGTGGACACAGTTGATAGTTCTATTATATACTACAAGCACACGAAGTTAAACTGGAATTGATTAAATGGTTTCGACGATATATAATTGTAAGCTGAAAATGACTATAAGGCAGACCATTTTTAAAAAAGTGTCTAACAGGCTTAAAACGTATCACTTAATATCGTCTGCCTCAGAANGGCGGACAAAATATACTTCGTGTAGATACAGTTGAAAGTTGTAATATTTACTGCCAGCATATAAAGATAAGTTGTAAATTATTACATGGTTTTGACTATAAAGCATTTAAAGCTAAAATACCTAAATATCTGCCATTTTGAAAATAAGCGTCAGACGTACTTAAAACATACCGTTTTTCATAATCTGCCACAGTACTACTTGATTGCCAAATATGTTAGGAATTGATCAATAGTTTCCCGAAATATTACATAAAATTTTACATATTCGCGTGGCGCTATCCAACAAAATTGAGGACAACAGCTGATCCGTGTGGACACAGTTGATAGTTATATTATATACTACAAGCACACGAAGTTAAACTGGAATTGATTAAATGGTTTCGACGATATATAATTGTAAGCTGAAAATGACTATAAGGCAGCCATTTTTAAATAAGTATCTAACAGGCTTAAAACGTATCACTTAATATCGTCTGCCTCAGTACTACTGGTTTGATAAATTTTATGGGAATCGGTTAATTTTACCGACATATAATATAATAACTTTAATTATTTGTATGGCGTTATTTTCTAAAATGGTGGAAAAATGTGGTAATTTCTTGGTATAAATGATGTTTGTAATATGTAATTTCAGTATACAAATTTGGTCGAAATTGGTTAAGTAGTATGATAGATATACTAAATATACATAAAATATTTCTTTGGCCTCCTTTTGAAAAGAATTACCTAATAAAGTTTAATCAATTACGTTTTCTTGGCCTATTATAGTATTATTTATCTGCAAAATTGGGTGGGAATTGGTTTAATAGTTTTTGTGATATTATGTACAATCTGTATTTCTTCGTTTATTGATATTTCCAAAATGGAGGACTAAAAACAAAAATTTAATATTTGCTTGATTCTCTCCCAATATACAAAATTTGGTATAAATCGGTTGAATCGTTCTCGAGATATTACATATCACTCAAAATCTTAAAATTGCCGCTATTTTTAAAGTAAATGCCCGATGTTTTCAAAAACTATAAAAGCCAGGTGTCCTTACGAAGTTTTATATGTGTACCACGTTTGGTGAAATTAAGTTGACGCGTTCAAAAATTTAAAATGTCGTTTGANCCTTACGAAGTTTTATATGTGTACCACGTTTGGTGAAATTAAGTTGACGCGTTCAAAAATTTAAAATGTCGTTTGGTGAGGGGCGGGGGGTGGGACTGACACACACGCATGACACACATACACAGGCACACATGCACACATGCACACACAGACATACAGAAAGGCAAGTCATATCATAAGCGTTTCTTTCCTTCGGAAAGTAGGCTAAAAATCCTGCTTTAATTGAACAGGAAACTTCCAGAAAAATAGGTTCACTGTTATTCACAGGCATGGTAAGAGTTGGCCAGTACTATGATAAAAGGTGGTTCCATTCAAAGGATACAAGCGCCAGTGCCTTTATTTAACATTTTAACATGCGTTGTGGCTAAGACTTGCGTAAGTGTAACTGCAGCACATTGAAGCTAACATGGGTGGTCCCATGCATACCCGGTACCCCACCCTTTAGTCATATCTATACCGTTATAAAATGTTTATATATTTTTGTTTTATTGAAATATTACTTTCCTTCATAATAAAGGAAAAATTTATTAAAGCTTTTTTGGTTTATGCCGGGATCACATATCTGTATTATCTGCAAAAAGCTCATTTGTACCATGCTTTCGCGTCAGGAAGCGCCTTAGTCAACAATGCAACGTCTACAATGCAATGTCAACAATTTAAAGTCACAATCTAGCAACAGATCTACACTGAAGAGCAAAAAAAACAGGTATAGGCGTGCGTATGCAGATAACAGAGGTATGAAACCAATTAGAGTGACACGATGCGGTCGGCAGCTAGAACGGTTACTGCTGCTACAATGGCAGGTTATCAAGATTTAAGTGAGTTTGAACGTGGTATTATAGTCGGCGCACGAGAGATAGGACATAGCATCTCCAAGGTAGCGATAATATTTGGATGTTCACGTACGACCATTTCACGAGTGTACCGGTAGTATCGGTAATCCGGTAAAACATGAAATCTTCGACATCGCTGCGGCCGGAAAAAGATCGTGAAAGAACGGAACAAACGACGACTGACGAGAATCATTAAACGTGACACACGTGCAACCCTTTCTCTAATTGGCGCATATTGTATTTGTGGACTGCCCTGCAGGGTTCATGGTGTGAATTGCCTCCTGCAAACCTTCAGACATTAGTCGAGTCCATGCCACGTCGTCTTGCGGCACTTCTGCATGCTCGAGGG